>CAJNDT010001049.1:65000-93616 GCA_905221615.1 Symbiodinium sp. CCMP2592
TAGATTTTATTCTGGGTGTTTGAATATGAATAGATTTCATCTATAGAATTTTAAAGAATTTCTAGTCTACTTATTCTAAACGTTATATCGGCAATTTGCAATTTTTTTTCCATTATAGTCTAGAAAACATATTTTAACTAATGTATCGAAAACTTTTGTTATGGAAAGATTCAAAATTTTGATTTTTCAGCACGAACTATTTACTTGGCCCCGAATCCTTTGAAGATAGGAAGAATTCTTATATTAATCTCCATAGTATAATTTAGAGTATGAATAGATTCGTTTTTCTTTTCTAAGATTTTCGATCTTTTTTGATATAGTATATTCTTGATTCCCCATTATAACTATTACTGTAATATTTCGCTGCTTATTTGTCGAATTATAATATTGAGAATTTGGATATGAATAGCTATTCTGAATTATTTAAATTTTGCAACATGTATATTTTTCTATATATTCTAATTTATGTCGTTTGATAAGAATAAGAAGAAAAATTGAAGATATGAATAAGATAAATACTAAGATATTGAAACTTCCTAACTTTTCTTATATAATATTCTTCGCTCTACGTCATTTATTTTTCCTCTATATTATTCCAAATATGAAAATATTATTCATATGTTGATACAAAGTATGATTTTCATTCGAACTGGCGTATTCAAAACTTGAACGAGGTAATATTTATTTAAGATGATTTGATAATCAATATATTTCCATTAAATCTAAATCGTTTTCGCCATTGAAGTTTGTGTTTCGAAATCAGATTCTGAAATTTTAGTCGGTAATTATCATTCCGAAATCCTGATCCACAATCTCAAAGCTTAAATTCTAAAGCCCACTTCTTCAAGTGAAACCCCAAAGAAGAAGATTAAGCCCCCATTCTTATTTCTAGCTTTTTCTTTCAGATTTAGGCCCAAATCTTATTCCGAAAGTCTAAGGCCTAAATCCGAAAGCATAAATCCTAAAGTCCAAATCCTCGAGTGCAATCCTGACGAAGGAAATGTAGGTCCCAATTCTTTGCCCAAAAGTTTTTATTCTTTAGGATGAAGATCCAAATCTTGTTCCGAAATTCTAAAGCGGATTCCTATATCACACCTTTTTCGATATTATGTGGATGGTGCTGTCTCCGACCCCCTGTTTAGCGGTGACACGGCATACGCTTTGCTGGGACAGTAGAAGGGCTGAGAAGGCACACTGCATACTTCGCCGCCTTCGAACGGCAAAAGCAGGGGAGGCCACAGCGGCGGGCCGACAGGGCCCACCGGCCTGCTGGATACAAGATTTCTGCATATCTATAACAAAGTAAATTGGTTCGTGATTATTTTCTATATTAAAATAATTGGCTGCTTGGTTGAATGAATTTATGCAAGCAGTGCTTGCATTGTCGTAGTAGTATTTCATTTAAATTAATCCTACAAGCTGGAGAATAGTTGCGCAAAATACTGTGGATTGCGAGTCGATAACTCTGTTTTGCAGATGCTTACTTGAAATTGTACTATGATCTGTTTAAAATATGTACTTATGATAGAGAATATTAACTCAAACCCTGGCTGTCAATATAAGATGCTTTCCAAAGACAGAAATATTTCACATATAAGGAGATTTTTTTTTAAAAAATGTGCATTGTTTAGCCAGCCTCTATATATATATATACACACAACATGCAAAACAAGTTGTATAATCTCACTATTGCTATTGGTATAGCATAGAAAAGCAAAAAAAGCAGTATGAAATATTTGCATATTGAATATGCATAAGAAGATCTGCACGGAAAGCAGCCAAATCCTTTTGCAGATCTGTCCATTTCCGCTTGGCTCTTCTGAGGCATTGCTCACATCTCCGGATTGGAGGGCGCATTCTTGCGCTTGGCACGCGCTTTTGGCGTGGTTGCAGCTCGGCACTCCGGACATCGTCGCTCTCGTCGCTCTTTGGCTTCTGCAGGTTCGGCAAACTCTTTCTTGCAGTTCCTGCACTTGTTCCAACCTCTCTTCTTCGGGATACCCGTTGAGCAGTTGAGGCATCTTTGTCTGTCCTGGTCACCGGCACCTTCGGTTGGAAAGTGATTCTCGCAGCCTCGGCACTGAAACCATCCCGTTCGTGCTACTTTCCCTTTGTCGGGCACTTGGTGGAGGCATGCTTGGCAGGCGATGGCGTTGTCCGGCAGGGTGAGCATCGGTGCCGGGAAATCGCTCCGTGGCTTGTTGAGTTTGCATCTTGGACAGAGAAGTGCTTGCTTCTGTCGAAGGCACGTCAAGCACCGTTGTCGTGTCTCGGCATCCTTCTGGTTGAGTTGGGCTCGCGGGAAAGCATCCTCGATCTTCTCGATCTTGCACCCGGCGCATTGGAACTTGTTCCTTTTGGTAACGTCGATGTAGCGAGTCTGCTGCCGCTTCTGCTTGTCCAGGGTCTCGCAGGCGAGGCAGGTGGCGGGGCGATTTGCCCGAGCACGCTGCCACTGGGCGTCCGAGAATTGGTCCAGCGTCTTTGTCTGCTGGCAGGAGCCCGCGCACCCGGCGAAGGGAAAGTGCGATTGGCGGATGTCTTTGTAAGTCACTTGTCCGCGCAATTTCTGTAAAAGAAGTTGAGGCCCTTCCGATGCGCCTCGCTGAAAGATCCATTCGGCGAAGGGGCGCAGGATCAGGACGTCGTGGCGGCTGCGCACCCTGCTGGTTGCCACGGTGCCGAAGGCAGTGTGCGTCCGGCGGTCCACCTGAAGGTCCAGCAGCGCTGCCGACCTCTGTTGAACTCGCTTCATGGATGCACACGCTCTATTAATTTTTCAATTACGATTCTTGCGAGCGGTGCGGAGGAGCGGCAGAGTTTTCCCTTGGCTGCTGTGGGCCGTGATGGCGAAGGCGGGAATGAGGGGCAGCTGCGTCCGTTTCACCGGGAGCACCGGCTTCTTTCTTCCTTTGTCGAGATGCCATCGGCGAGTGCAGGGCTCGATCGGGTAGAGACCCGGCTCCGTCGCGCCGTCGAGCTGCCAGTCGGCCTTCTCGAACTTGACGTACCTTGGTTGTAATGCGTGAGCCAGAACAAGTTTGCATTGGTGATTTTATGCAGCACGTGCATATGTGTGTGTGGGCATGGCTGAGCGGGGCACACGACTTTGGGCTGTTGGTCGTTCTCCGACCAGTCCCAGCTGTGCACGTAGCCGACGCGGCCCTTCAGCAGCGACTTGCTGGAGCGGTCCACGTGCTGCGTGAGCGCCACCGGCATGCCGATGGCGAGCGGCAGCATGCCGGCGAGGCCCTCGGTGTCCATGTCGTGGTACTGCAGCCAGCGGATCTTGGCATCTTTGTCGCAGGCCTGGGTCTGGAGCACCTGCGCCCCGGCGGCATCTTTTGCGACGGACCAGACCAGGGGAGTTTCGGCGGCACGGGCGTAGCCGGCGGCGCGGTCCTTGTTTATCTGGTATTTCGCATCGTTGTTGGCCACGATCACCGGGGCGGTGAGGAACTTCTGCTCGAGCAGCCGCGGGTCGGCGGCGGAGGTCACCACTCGCTGGCGCGAGGCGCGCTCCTCCGCGCTCAGGGTGCAGCCCTCGACTTCCTTGCCGTGCAGGTATCTCCAGTTCTTGTTCGAAAGGCAGCCGGCGCGCATCTCGTCCACGACCTGTCGGCAGGACAAACAATCCGGTTCTTGCTTGCAGAACGTATTGTTCATCGGGTCTTGCTGGTGTTATGGGTGGGTGCGTGTGATTTGCGGGTGGATGTTAGTTTTGCAATTGGTCTTGAGCCTCGTTCCACCAGGCGTCCTTGGACCTTTCCCGCTCAAGCAGCTCCGTGACGCCCTGCACCGCGTCCTCGTCGTTCCAGAAGAGCTCGCGGCCGCGGTCCACTTGCGGGTCCTGGGGCGCTGCATTGGCGGCGGCGCCGCTCTTCCTGAGCTCGGTCGGTGGCTCCGACAGGCTGCCGCCTTCGGGTGGGGGGAGCTGGTGGAAGTCGCCCATGAACAAAACGTTGACGCCTCCGAAGCATCGGGCCTGGTTCGGGCGGTGGTGTTTGTGCTTCCAGGCGCCGGCCGCGGGCACGGCGTCCTTGATGCGCTGCTCCACCTGCGCCAGCAGGCGGGCGCTGACCATGCCGATCTCGTCCACGATGAGCCAGCGCCACAGCGCCATGCGTCGAGCCGTGTCGGGGCTGTTGGGCTTGTCCAAACTGAACTTGTCCGTGCTGAGGCCGCAGGCCGCGTGCAGGGTCTGGCCCCCGACGTCGGCGGCATTCGTCGCTTGGAAGGCCGCCACCTGGTAGTCGATGCCCTGCACGTAGCCCAGCAAGTCGTCGAAGAGCTCCCGCAGGAACATCAGCACGTGGGACTTGCCGGTGCCGGGCGGGCCGTGTAGGAGCCAGACCAGCGGCTCGCGGCTGTTGCGTGCGGTGTCTTCGGGCTGGACGAGGTTGTATTCGACGAGAATTCTGTCGACCACGAGCTGGACGAGTTGGAACTGTTCGTCGTTCGCTCGGCATTTCCGAGTGCGCACGGTGTGCAGCCACCGGTCCAGCAACTCTCGGTCGAAGACGTTGCGCAAGTTCACCTTAGAAGGCCTGTGTGCGCCGAAGAGTCCTCCGACGTGCTCTCCTCCGGCTTCTCCACGGGCTCGGTCGCTGCTGCTTCCCTTGCGGCTGCGCGAGGCCTTGGCCGCGTCGTGGAGCCGCTTGGCGTCCTCGATGCCGGGGCGGTTTTGCACGTCTCGGAGGCGCGTCTGAGCGAACTTGCGGACCGGGTCGTCGTCCGCTCTGTGTTGCTGGAGCCAGATGTCTTTGGAGAGGTCGAACATGTCCTTCGTGAGCGCTCGCTGGCGATCCCCCGGCGTCGGTTCGGCATTGTCTTGGTCGTCGTCGTTCGCTTCCTTCTCTCCCCGGATGCGCGTCTTGGCGGCGATCTCGAGGTCCTCTTTCTCCAAGTTGTACAGGACGTCCTCGAGGCCCTCGTTGTCGCTGTTGGCCGCCAGGTCGTCGTCCGGCTGATACTGTCGCGGGAGACAGAAGACGAAGGCGTAGTTCAGCACGTAGCGCTTGACCTCTTCCGTGGGGAAGCCCCATGTGGAAAGCCAGAGTTGCAGGGCACGTCGCCAACTGCCGGTGTCGCCTGGGGGGCGAAGGTCGCCGATGTAGGGCACTTGGTCCGTGGCTTCTTCAGGATTGCTGGTCCAGGGCCGGAAGAGCACCAGGATCTTCATGGCCTGCTCCTCTTCGCTTCGGCTTCCGAGGGCACCGAAAAGGACCGGCACGTGGGGCCTCTTCCGGGGAACAATGATCCAGTCGTGCCGGAACTTCTGGGCCAGCTGTCCGGTGCCGAGCGGCATCCAGTCCGAACCACCTTCCTCCTTGATGCGGTAATCGTCGCCAGGCTGCAGATGCTGCTTGGAGACGCCATCTTGTTTTTGCCTTTGTCGGTAAGAAGGGCATGATACTCTTCGGGCTCCGCGGCTTCTTGGCGTGCGACGGTCCAGGGGTGCTTGGCCATCCGGCAGTGGTAGTGCCGGGCGAACTCGTAGGCGGACAAGTGTCTGACACGCGGATCTCGGCCGCGCTGGCTGTACACCGTCCAGAGCTGAGGACCGCTGATGGTCCTCTTCGAGCTGTGCCACCTGCCGTCGGTTTGGATTCTCTCGCGGTCGGGTGGCAGTGCTTCGTTTGCGGCAGCTGCTTCTAGCAAGCGGACGCCGAAGGCGATGGAGATCTCGGTCACGGGTGCCGTCTTGATGGATTCCGCATGGGTAGGGTCTTTGTGGCCGGCGCGGTCCACGAGGTTGGCGCACTCGACAGCGCCGCGGCAGACCCCGCGTGCATAGCACTGGGTCATGAGGCGCTTGGCCGCGCGAGCCCCCACGTAACCGCTGGAAGTGTTGCCTTCGAGCTCCGCCGCCAAGTCCTGCTGACTTTTCTGCCATTCCTTCGTCTCGTGCACGGCGATGGGGAGGCGCTTGTTCTGGTAGTCGCAGCCGTAGCCAGCTTGGGCCGCTTGGTTGAGTTGAGCTTCGCGGATCAAGTCAGCGAGGTCCGCTGTTCGGCAGGCGGGGTCGTTGCAGTCCTGGTCGTCGTGCAGGTCCTCGGTGGCGGGGAAGCGATATGGCAGCTGGACGTCGCCGTTGCAGCGGAGGCCCGCCAGCATGGCCGGGTGGTTGCCGTTGAGGCTGGGGTCGTTGCAGGGCCCCCAGAGCATGCCCAGCATGCTCTTTTTGCCTTTGACGGGCATGTCCAGCTTCTTCGCCAAGCCCTTGCAGATCAACTTCGTGTCTTCCACCAATCGCTTTTCTCTCGGAAAGCCGGCTTTGCAAAGCGTGGGGTCGCGCGAGTCGCGGCAATGCGTTAGGGGCAGTCGGGGCCCGCCGGGCGTCTTGGCCAAGTGGACGTGGTGCTGCTTCATCTGCTGCAATCGCTCCACGTCGTCTTCCAGGTACTGACGGCGCCATTGGGTTGCCTTCACCTGTGCGTCCGCACTTTGGTATTTGGGGCGGCTGAGCGCGAGCGTGCAGGTCCGGAACTCCGGCCAGGCTTCTTCCGTGTCAGCGCGCAGCTCCTGCCACTCGTCGACACGGCTGTAGATCGTGCGGCTGACGTGGGCGGTGTACGCGCAGTACTTTTGCAGCAGTTCTTTGCGGCGCTCGGCCCCCAACTTCTGGAGCTCGGAGAGCGGCGTGAACTGGTGGTAGCACTGGACGAAGAGCTGCCGGCGGGGGCAACGCATGGAATGGTGCACATGTGCGATGCATGAGTTTATATACACGTGTTTCCACTTTCTTCGCTTTGGTTGCGGCAGCTGTCCTACAGTTCGTAGGTATCCATGGCGCGTATCGTTCTATACACAATCAAGTGCTACCTGAACCTGGCATATTGTGTCTTTTCAGTATACTGGTGCCTGGAAGTGGACGTGGAAGGCGCCGCTCTTTTGGCATTCGATGGAGCCGTAGACCGCGTCCATGCGGCCGAAGATTCCCCCGCAGGCCATGGCGTTGCTGCCGAAGGCATCCATGCAGGGTGCCTCCGAGCACGCGCAGTCCGGGCAGTGCGGGCAGTACCGTACGCCGAAGAGGTGGCGCAGTGCCAGCTGGACCAGCACGCGGAAGCTGTCGGAGCAGGCCAGCGGGTCCTTCGCGAGCATGGCCCGCCGCTCGTCGTACTCGGGGAGTTCCGCGGCCAGCGTCTCGGGGTTGAGGCTGTAGAACTCCACGTCGAGGTCCGGCTTGGCGCGGTTTTGGAAGGCCTTCGTGGGATCCTGCTCCAGCGCGGGGTCCGTCTGTCGCGCTCGCGCCAGGCGCAGCATGAGCGCCGTGTCTCTTTCGGACGGCGAGAACGTGACGAAGAGCGAGGTGCCGTAGCAGACTCGGTTGGCGTGGGTCTGGTGCCTCATGGTCTTCCGCACCTCGTGCGTGCCGGGCACGTGGCGGCTCCGCGCCTCCATGTTGTCCAGCACCTGTCGATCTGCGGCAGCATACGTGTTTTTGTTTTGGCTTCCGTTTTCTAAACATGAGTTCGGTTCGTTGTTGCACCCATGTTCATGGGTCCAATCCGTTTAGACCTGCTCGCGACCGTGCCTTCCGGGCGGCCGGCGCCAGGCCGGGGACGAAGCGGACCTTGGACAGGTCGCCCTTTACGGCCTTGAGCTCGTTGTTGATGTCCAGGTACTTGCCGTGGTGCAGCACTTGCTGGACGTCCCGGAGCCCTTGCATGATCTCCTGGTTCGTGAGCATGCGGCGGCGGCCGGCTTCGTCGGGGACGGCGTACATGAAGCTGTTCTGCTGGAGGTTGACCATGGTGCGGAAGAGATAGTTCCAGAGCGTGAAGCCGAAGGTCCAGTCGCGTCGGAATTGCGTCTCTGCTCGGCGTTGCACGGCGGCCGCCCAGTCGTGGACGTCGACCTCGGGCGCCGTCGGGTCCCTGGCGCGGCGGCGCGCGGCCGCCGCCGATCTGGCGCTGCTCTGGACGTCCGGGCAGGCGGTGCCGTGCTTGAAGCAGAAGCAGAAGGCGGTGGCGAAGTAGAGCGGCTGGAACTGGTCCACGAGGCGGTTGCCGGTCCGCAGCTCGATGGTCTCCACCTTCTTGTCCCGCTCCGCGCGGAGCTGCGTTTCCAAGTCGTTCAGCGCGGCCACGGCCACGGCGTTCTGGTCTTCGCGGTCCTCGCTGTAGCCCTCGGGGAGGATGGCTCTGGCTCGCTGGTTCGCGAAGACCGCGCCGGCCTTGGCGGCGTCTTCGATGCGGCCGTCGTGCGGGGTGGCCGCCTTCTGCGGCTGCAGCTTCTCCTGGTCCTCGTCGTCGTTCTCGTCGTTGGCCGTGTGGATCACCTTGAGGACCTCGGGCGGCACGCCGTTTTCCGGGAGCTCCTTGGCCGCGAGCCGAACGGCCTCTTCCTCGGCGTGCTGGAAGGCCGGGTGGCCCAGGCGCTTCATCTCCAGGATGAGGTCCACCACCACGCTTCTCCTAACGGTCGCCTGGTGAATCAAGGTCTTGATCTCGTCCTCCGTGGTCTTGCCCGTCTTGTTGGTCTTCAGGAGCACCCGCACCACGTCGCCGAGCTGCCGTCCTCCACGCGGCAAAGTGCCGGCCGGGGCTTCCGACGGCTGGAGCTTCGTCAGGTGGTCTGCGGCGACGTGTTCGTGCAGGTCCTCTTCGGTGCCGCTGTCGGCGGCCCAGGCGCAGTCTCGAAAGGCGCAAAAGACTCGCGGCCACGCCTCGCCTGCATCCAGGTCTTCGATCTTGGCGGAAGGCGGCAGCAGCGGATCGTCTCGAAGGTGTGTGTCGGCCAAGTGCTGCAAGGCTTCTTCGAGCCTGCGACGCGGGTGCTCGGAGTTCGAGGTCACTTCGGCCTTGTTCAGATCCTGGACGATGTCCTCGTGTTGCGAGCGTGCCGGTCTGTGCATCGGCGGCGGAGCAGGGTTCTGATCGGCCTCTTCCTGGAGCAGTGCGTTCCCGTTGGGCCGCGCCGCCCTAAATCTCGCCTTGGGCTTGGGCGCCGGTTTGGCCGCGGTCTTGGGCCGCTTGTTTCTTTCGTTGCGGGGTCGCGGTCTGCCTTCTTCCGGCGGCGGCGGTGGCGGCGGGGGCAGCGGAGGAGGTGATGTCGGCGGCGGCAGCGGCGACGGCGGGGCCGAAGCGTCGTGCGGCTGTGGAACCAAAAGGTCGTAGTGGTTGATGCCGTTGTACCATAGGTGGATGACCTCGCTTTCTTGTTCCCCCAGCTCCTCCGCGACTTCCTCATGCGTCTTGTCGTCGGAGAGGATCAAGCCCGCTCCAGCCATCCAGTGGAGCATGATCCGCTTGCGTCTCAGAAGGCTGAAAGCGATGATCGCCGTGTCTCCGCCCCAGTTGGTAGACTTCGCTGTGAGGTAGTCGTGCTCCTCGAGCCACGTCTCTTCGTACGGTCCTTGGTCCGCAGCTGCGGTTTGCAGGAAGTCGATGACTTCGGCTCGCGCGACCTGACCGATTTGGCCGCTGTGATCCGCGAGGGCGTGAAACAGACAGTTGTCATCGGCGGGCATTCTTTTCAAGCACATTTGTCCGTGAAAGTGAACCTGCCAAGGCAGCGGGGGAAGAATGAATGTGAGCAACGGCTATAGCTTAAACTGTATGCTTCTGCAAAGCGTGAGCGTTTGCTTAGTGTCCCGGCCTGGATCATGTCCTCGACGTTCTCTTCCCTCCGCAGTTCGAATTGGTTGCCATCGACACAAGCCATGTTTTGGCTCGGCTATAGATCGTTTGGCGATCGTCTGCTAGCTTTTCGCTGGTGTCTCTTGAGCCGCAATGATCGCGGCGATTGTCGTGCCAGTGTCAACCTTGGGGTGCGGGACTGGCTCTTGCGAGGTCCTGAGTACAATGGCGAGATTCCGCTTGCGATCTCTTCTCTCTTTTGTCGGTTCGGGTCTTCGGCGCACTTCATGGCGACGGCTGCAATGAAACGGCAGTTGACATTGTAATTCATTCCGAAAGACGGCACACAGAGCGACTGTAATGAGGCTGGCTGTTTATGGCCCGTGGCGAGGATTTCCGTGCGTGGCCCACGTTCACTTTTCACGCGGCCTAGAGGCCATGCGCAGGTGAGGCTCGCCACGTCTCCGCCCGAGCTGGTCGGCGTCCCCTTGTGACAGTCGTCGAGCCGCCCAGCATCTTCCGCTTGCCAGCTGCGGTGGATTCGATGTACTTATTGATTTCAATGATTTTTCCGCTGCCTCGTGGGGACGCCTTTTGCTTGAGACGTCGGCGTCGTTTTGCGAAGCGGCCTGGTGTCCAGGTGGCCTTCCTGGAGTCTCGTGTTTTCTGTTCGATGTGACCGAGGAGAAGTTCATGTGTCCAGCTCTTTCTGGTGATGAACTCGATCTCGCGCAAGTGCAAGCCTCGCAGCACAGGTTCTCCGGTGTGGGCTCGCGCTTGCAGCAGCAGTTGCGCGGTGTCGGGTTCGTCCTGCCTGCATGCCAAGACGAGGGGCGGCGCGGTGAAGGGGCTTCGAAAGTTCGGGTTTGCTCGTGTGCTCAGCAGATGGGCGACTGCCGCATATTCTCCTTGGGCTGCTGCTACGCAGAGGGCGCTGCCTCCTTGGCTTTCGGGGCTCTCGATGTCTGGATCCGCTCTGCGCAGCAGCAGAAACTCCATGGCTTCGAGGTTTCCTTCGCTCGCTGCGTGCCACAACGCCGTGCCGTCGGAGCTCTCGTGGAGGCCATTGATGTCGGCGTTTGCGCAGAGCAGGGCTGCCAGGTTGTCTTGTTGGTTTGCTCTTGCGGCGGCACTCAAGGCGGTCAATTTGGCGTCGGGGCCCGTCTCTTCGTGTCGGAAGACTGGCCTCAAGTCGGCGCGCGCTCGAAGCAGCGTCGTCGCCACAAACAAGCTCTCCGCAACGCAGGCTGCGACCAGGGGCGTCCTGGCTTCATTATCGGGCATCTCGAGGTCGGCATGGGCTGCGAGGAGTATTTCCGCTGCGGTGAAGCGATCTTCCCAAGCTGTCGCGAGCAGGGCTGTTTCTCCGCGACGGTTTCTTTGATCTGCAAGGGCACGTGCCTGAAGGAGTTGTCGGACGGCGCGCCAGTGACCCGCTCCTGCCGCCCACCAAAGTGCCGTGTTGTTGCCTGGCGCATCTACGTCCGCGGCCGCTTCCAGCAAGAGCTCGACGATGGCTTCGTGGTGTTCTTCCGCTGCTGCCGCTGCTTGGAGGGCGGTGAAGACTCGATCTCCACGCTTGCTTCTGCCGAGTGCCAGCTCGAGCGGTGCATTGACGTCTTGGGGCCGGTTGAGGAGGTACTCCACCTCCGCTGGCTCGCCGTTCTCGCAGGCTCGAATGAGCTGGTCTGTGCTTGCGTCCGCGAGGGGCTCGTGGCCGAGGAGTGCGAGCTGGAGGTCCGCGGGTAGCGTGATCTCGTCGTCGTCTCGCAAGACTTCGGCTCCGTTGAACAGTCTCTGTCGGAACCGCGGCACTCCGTGGGTTTGCTGCAGCAGCTTCTTGACTTCGAGGGCGGTCGTGCGTTTGTCCTTGGAAGCCACAGTGGGCAGCTGCTCCCCCGCCAGGGTGTAGATGCACAGGCTCCCTGTTGTCGTGTTCGTCCTGCTTGTCCTGTCGGCCATGGCTGGCTGGGCGGCGGCGCGATGACCGGACCGGGGCTTCTTCTGTCGCTTCGCGAGCCAGAATGCAACAGAACTGCTTCAATGAGACGTCCGATGGAGTGGAAGAAGTTGACACAATTGTCAGAACGAGAAAGTGCTTGCGAGTGATGGTCGGTGAGAAGGCTCGGAGTTTTTTGTTCCGCATGGGCGCCAGGCGGCGAGTGTTTGTTTCTGTATTTGTTGCTCGGCGCGCCACAAGCGAAGTGCTCTTGCGGCACGTGCTGGCGTCGGATCAGAACTGGGGCCATTCCGTCAGCGTCCGGTCGGCGATCTGCAGCCAGTTCAGCAGGATCTCCTCCAAGCGGGCCGTGTGCTCCATTAAGCACCGTTTTACTTTGCTGAGATGGTGCACCAGGGCTTGCAGCCCAGCCGAGTGGAAGCAGCGAGCGCCCGCTTTACAAGTACCGCTCAGCTGAAGAAGCGACCAGGCATCTTCCAGACTCGGTGCGTTCAGTTCAAGCTCAATTCCCTCGCGGAACGGATGCCAATGCGACAAATGATCGAGCAGCAAGCCGCCAAAGAACACCGTCTCCTTGACATGGGCTCGTCTTTCCGTGCGTCGTTTTGACTTTTGCAGCGTTTTCTCTTCCTGACTGGGCCAAGAACCAACTTTGCGGATGAGATACCTTTCCATGATTCGGCGACGTTCACAGCTGAACAGGCCCGCCTGTTTGCGCATGAGCCGCAAAAAGCTGCCATCACGGAGGACGTGCGAGGGCTCATCGCATCGCACAGACATGAATGTGACGTGTCTGGACTAACTCTGCGTCTTATCTTACTTTGCTGCATTGGCGGTTAGCTGAACTTCCTGGGCCTTTTGGTCTTACTCGGCGGGCTCTTCCCTTTGCCATCGGCGCATTCATCGGGGGATGCGGACTGTCCAGTGGTGCGCTGCTAGTCTGGCCGGCCAAAGAAAGGTTCCCGTATGTACAAGCATCCCGTGATGTTTCCATACTGGAACGTGATGCGCAGTTCTGCCGTCGGCGCGAACCGACTCTCCGGAAGATGTAGTGGAGGCTGCAAGAGAACCTGGCGTGCATGTTGCACAAGAACCTATGACGCCGTCGCCGCTTTCCAGGCATTGCAGCAGCCGACACATCAGACGGCCGTTCGGGCAAACTGCTACGGCTGTTCGCTTGAGCAACAAAGTCTTCAATTCGGGGTGTCCGGGATCCTGCTCCTTGCGTCTCCCATGCACGTCCAGATCGACATTTTTTCCCGGCCTTGCTGTCGAGTGCTTCCTTTTCTTCCGTTGACACGCGTCCTTAAGCGCGCTGTTCTTTTTCGTAATGTCTGTACAATCGTCTCCTGCGCTTTGTTTCGGCACTTGCCCGTCGGCGCTGCCAGGTCGCTCAAGGTTCGAACGATAGTGAGCTTGCTGGGGGAGTTTGCTGCAAGCATCACTTCTAGCCACTTCCAGGGCCGTTCGTCCCAGGACATCCCTGCACGTGAGGTCCGCTGCTGCCGCTGACAGACGTGTGAAGACTGAGCTGCCAGCGTGTCGAAGCGCAGCTTGCAAGATTGGGGTTGTCCCATCCACCTTCATGTTCACGTCCGCGCCTCCTCGAAGAAGTTGTTCTGCCACCTGGACGTGGCCGTTCTCCGCTGCGAAAATGAGGGCGGATCGTAGACAGTCTGTGCTCGCGACGAGGTGATGTTCTCCGACGAAGACTCTGCGATCTACGCGCGAGTTGGCATCGGCTTTCATTCTGATCAGCAGCTGCGTCGCAGCTACGTTGCCATGCCTGGCCGCATTGCACAATCCCACGGCTATCATGCGCTGGGTGTTGTACATCGTGTTCGGCACGAGTTCCGTCAGAATCGGAGTCAAAGTTTCTTGCGTTGTCGCTGCACGCAGAAGGGACACCTGTCGCCTCAGGAGCTGACGCATGTAAAGTGCAATGGTGTTGCTGTCCATGCAGACACCGTTAGAGATGTCGCAGCGAGCAACCGGCCTGAAGTCTGCGTGAGCCTCCAACAAGTGCTCGACAATTTCAATGCTTCTTTCGTCGCACGCTTGCAACAGCGGAGATGTTGTTTTGCCGTGCTTGTTCGGGTCGCTGCGATGCCGCAAAAGCAAGTCTACGCATTTCACATTGTTGTTCTTCACTGCCAGGTAAAGGAGGTTCGCATTTGCATTCTCGTTCGGATTGGCTTTGGCGTTTAGCAACATGCCGAGTTGAGCGGAAGTTGCACCGGAGCTTGTTCGTTCCGGTCTGAGGCTCATCAAGAAATTCAACGGGCTCGTCCTTGCGGCGGTGGACGGGTGCAGCAGAGCGTTCGGATCGACGGGTCGACGCAGCAGGCGACGTAGCTCTTCCACGTCTCCGTTGGTCAATGCTTCCTTCAAGGCACTCGATTGCTCGTCGTCCGGAGCTTCGTAGTTCAGCAGCACGAGTTGTAAATCCGCGGACGACCGAAATCGATAGTTGAGATCGTCCAGCATTCGCCCGTCGTGTAGCAACCTCATTCGAAACGGGGACTGCTCGGTGATGGTGGCCAAATGATCGAGCAGCGAGTCCTTTGTGGGATGGCTCAACGTGTCCGTCTGCGCCACGACGTCTCCGCTAATGTCCCGGACTCGAAGGGCACGAGACTCCGCAGTTTTCCGGCGCAGACGGCGCGGCACCAACTCTCGCTGCATGACCACTTTCGACGATGTCATGTCCGAGTCTGACGGGTGTCTGCGACCGCCTTGTTTTTCTTACGTGTATGAGTCATACCTAAATCTCTGGAAGGCTTCCTTTGGATTAACTGCTGCTGGCTTCTTAAGTGCCGAGGAAGCGTCCCAAGTGCTGTGCGGCTGTCTTGAGCAAGCAAGAACATGATCCTCGGCTCGTAATTATTTTGCAGGTCGGACGGCTTAGTCCCTTCCCGGAGCGATGTGCGGCGCTCAAGCTCTTTTGTTGTGGCGTGCCGTGCGCTGTTTTTGAAATCGCGCCGACACGTAGGCCGAACCGGTTTTTGGTCTGCGCATGCTGTTTGACTCGAAGCACATTCAGACGTCGGAGAGGACCGGCTCCGTGTCGGAATCGTCTGCAGCTAAGGTCTCGCTTTGCTGCGACTCGGCCTCCGAAGTGTCAAAAACCACCGGAGGTTGCTCGTGGGACACGATGTTTTGCTGCTGCGTGAGGCCCAAGTGCCAGCGGAGCATCGATTGCACGCTGCCCAAAGAAATGCGATTTTGCGTCAATTCTCGGAGCTCCAAAATCATTTTACCGGATAAGGCATATCGTACTGAGAGCTTCTTGTGCGGGCTGTCGAGGGTCATGTCGAAGCACACGTGCACGTCCGGCCGTATCTTGCGAATGGCCACATGGAAGAATTGGCTTTCAGAATAGTAAATCCATACCTGTTCGCCATCCACCGTCCAAGTTCTGAGGTGGCGGCAGAGGTGCGAGGCAAAAGGACAGTGCAGGTAAATCGGTTCTTCGCGCTGCATTTTCGTTGATTGCAGTGCATCCGTGCACAGCAAGGACCACCTGCAGGGAGGGGGCTGATCCCAGCGCACTGCGTCTCGGATGTTCCCTTCGATGCGGCAGCACTCCATGTTGGTGCTATTATGACGTTTGGCTGTCAGAAGTATTTTTTGCGAAGCTATTTGAGCTTGAGGCTGGCACACTGCAAGGGGCCGGTCTATACACCCTTCGAGTCGGACCTTGTACATGATTATGTCGAGGTGCAATGAACTCTTCACTTTGACAGTCATGAGGTCTCTTTACGGCTGAGCCGTTGGACATCGGTTCTTTCCTCGTTCTGCACCTTGTTCAATTGCGTTGCGACTCCTGCTCTGCTGCCCGCGCTTTCTACCCACGTTCTCAAGCGTCCGAGAGGTGTGGCTCCGTCTCCAGAACGTCTGCGGCCGCGGAGGTCGCGCTCGGCTGCGACTCGGCGTCCGAAGTGTCGAAGACCACCGGAGGCTGCTCGTGGGACACGATGTTTTGCTGCTCCGTGAGGCCCAGCTGCCGGCGAAGCCTTGTCTCCACGCTGCCCAGAGAGATCCGATTTTGCCTGGGCTCTCTGAGCTCCAAGATGAAGTCGCCGGACATGGCGTATCGTACGGAGAGTTTCTTGGGAGGGTCGCCGTGGGTCATGTCGAAGCACACGTGCACGTCCGGCCGTATCTTGCGAATGGCCACGTGGAAAACTTGATGTTCAGAATCGTAGATCCACACGTGCTCGCCATTCACCGTCCAAGTCTTGAGGTGGCGGCAGAGGTGTGGGCCGACTTCAGAATATAGGTAAATGGGCTCTTCGCGTTGGATTTTCGACGATTGCAGCGCATCCGTGTGCAGCCAGGACCACCGACAGGGAGGTGGCTGATCCCAGCTCTCTGCATCGTGAACGTCCTTCGCTTCGATGCGGCAGCACTCCATGTTGGTGCCGAAGGCGACGGCTCGGCTATTGGAAGCGGGGCGGATGCTCCTACGCAGCTTTCTGCTTGAGCCTCGCAAAATGCGATGAACGCGGGGGCGTCTCCGGCTGTGCTCGTTAAGCCTGGCTGCTTGTGTATGCACCGCGCTCAGCAATTCCGCACGTCGTTCGTCTTTGGCTCGTTGGCACGATGCTGGTCGGTTTCGGAGGAGCTTACATCTTCCTTCTGGCAGGTCTAGGTGCGGGGAGACTGTGCAGGCAGGCGTTGCTGTTGCTGTAGCCGGCTCACTGTGTCCCTCAGCGCTTGTACGCAGGCAGCGAGATGACGAACTTGGTCTTGCAGTTCGTCCATTTCTGGCCATGTGGGCGACCCGCCGTGGAGAAGAGGACTTCTGGATCGACTTCGTCGACGATCGGGGCTTGCACTGGTCTCGATGTGATCCTGAAGCCTGTACGCTCGGCTCATGGGTCCGGTCGAGATCGCTGGAGGATTCTTTGGGCACTGAGTCGGCTTGAGCATGCGGCGCTGCAGTGGATCGCAATTGTGCGGAGCACTCCTGGCATGCTTGCATGCATCTGACCTAGCTTGTGGCCGTTGTCGTTTGTGTGCTGTTCTTCGACTGTGACATCGAGCTTTGGGAGCGAGCCAGCGAGACTTATTGCTCTGTGCGACGCGGCGGTTCATTTCTTGGCCTCTTTGCTTGAAGCAAAGTGCTCGTTTTCTTTCTTTGGAGTCGACATCGCAAGGCTGAGGTTACGTTTCGTTGTGGCGGGTATCTCGCGGCGCGGGGGGGAGGCCACCGGCCACCGTCATGATGCGTTCGAGCTTTAGAGTGTTTTTTAGGTTGATGTGTACCCTTTCTCCAAAGCGGTGCTGGCCTTTTGCCCTCAACTTAGTGAAGCAGAAAACTCCCCTGAAACTGTAGAGCTCGCCGAAGTCGCAACTGAACTGGTAGAACTTGTTAAAGTCGCAGTTGGAGAAGTCACCGTGGTCGTAGCAGTCCACACACCATGCAGACCATCTCCAGTCGTGTGCTCCGTAGGCCACGTAGTCACCACGGAAGGGGATGCACTCACAGCAGCCTCCATCGGAACACCCAACGGGTCGGAAGCGTCCTTGGACTCCACAGCAGTCACAACGATTTCCATCGGCAAGTCGTCATCAGAAGCATCTTCACGGACAGCGTGTGGTACCGGACTGCGCGAGCGATCATCACGAGCACGTCCAGGTCGTGGTACTTCCGCAGTCAAAGCTTGGAGTCGTAAAGGCAGCGTAGCAGGATCCAGCCACGCCGCTTCCACACCCACAGCAAGAGTGTCCTGCACCATCTCCACAGTCATCGTCAGGAAGTCCGCCGTCAGCGCGATGAGGCGCTGACGCTCGGTTTCAGGAGGTAGGCGTTGTACTTCACCCGCACGCGACTCCAGGATTTCACACAAGCCCTCCATGGCGGTCGTAGCTGTACGGAGTGTATGCACCAGGACACCCACATGCCAGTCAAGATCATCACCATCCCGAGCAGCAGCACGAACTTCATGTAGGCGTTGAAGAAGACCACTCAAAGCATGGATGCAGTGACCTCCCACATGTGCCTGTTCCAAGCGCTCAGCTTCGTGCAGATTGAGTCGCTGCATCAGTGACGTCGTGTCTTCCGAAGTTCCACCCAGAGCATCGGTTGACGACCGCCGAGACGCCGGTCGCACAGGCTCATTGGACGACGATGCTCCATCAACGCTCGGGGCAGTCTCTGTTCCTTGCGCACCAACATCGGCCTTAAGAGCAAGGAGACAGCAGCGTCCTCGCTTCGCCATTTTGGCTCCTCAGGCCACACGTTCAACACTACTGTACGGGGAAGATCTAAGAAGATTGCAATTTTCGCATCCACCTGAGTCAGAGCCGCGGGAATCAAGCATGCGCATTCAGGAATGGTCAAACATGCTACTGTCGCGAACTGAGTGGCGGCATTGGTGTAGTATAAGGGTAATTTGCGTGAACATGCTGGGCCTGATTTCGAGCTGGTTCTCGCAAGCTGCGAGGCGTCATCCCGGCAGAGCTGCTGCACATGAGTTCTTTTCTGGTGCTTGGTCTTGCTCGAGTCTTGATGTCTTACGAGACATGCAAGTCGTTCCGATTCCTGGTCTGCACATGCTCATTGAGTTTTCAGGCGTCGGAGAGGTCGGGCTCCGTTTCGAAAATGTCTGTGTGCGAAGTCTCGCTCAGCTGCGACTCGGCATCTGAAGTGTCGAAGACCACAGGAGGTTGCTCGTGGGACACGATGTTTTGCTGCTCCGTGAGGCCCAGCTGCCAGCGAAGCACCGTTTCCACACTGCCCAAAGAGATTCGATTTTGCTTGGGTTCTTTGAGCTCCAAGATGAAGTCGCCGGACAAGGCGTATCGTACTGACAGCTTTTTGCAGGGGCCGTCCTGGATCATTTCGAAGCACACGTGCACGTCCGGCCGTATCTTGCGAATGGCCAGATGGAAGCAATGTCCAGAATAGTAGACCCACACGCGCTCGCCATCCACCACCCAAGTTCTGAAGTGCCACCAGAGGTGCGGGCCGAAGGGGCAAGAAAGGTAAATGGGCTCTTGGCATTGCATTTTCAAAGCTTGTAGTGCATCTGCTTGCACCAAGGACCACCGGCAGGGAGGGGGCTGATCCCAGCGCTCTGCGTCGCGAACGTTCGATTCGATGCGGCAGCACTCCATGTTGAAGGGCAGGGAGCGCCCGTTCAGACGGTGATGGCTCAGCTATGGGGCTATTGGAAGCGGGGGGATGCCTGCTTCTCAGAAGACTGTTTTACGCAGTTGCCTGCTTGAGCCTCGGAAGCTGCGATAAACGTCGGGTGCTCCCGGCTTTGTTCGTTATGTAAGCTTGGCAGCCGACGTCTGCACGGTACTGGTCGTTTCATGTCGTTTCCACAAATATGGATTAATTCCGTGTATTCCGCTCTTGGCAAATCTAGATGTGTGAGACTGTGTAGGCAGGCGTTGCTGCAGCCGGCTCACTGTGTCCCTTATGCGCTTGCATGCCGCGGCGTCCACGAACGGGGCTTGCGCTGGTTTCGATGGGATCCTGAAGCATGCATGCAAGGCAACGGTGAAACCTTGCAAGAAAAAGCACTGCAGCATGCGAGATCTAATTTTTTCATGTGTGTATATATATATATATATATACATATATATATATATATACAAAGTCATGCTACACCTTCGAATTAGTGTCTGGCCGAGCTAGGCTTTGATCGGCTCTCGACGGTGCGCACTGCCAGGAGGAAGGCTTGAAGCCAATCGTAATCAGTCATGTTGCTCTTGGCTGCTGCCTGGTGTAGCCATGGGCGTTGCTGTAGTACATCTTCGCAGCGCTGGAGGATGAAGCTGCGCGCTGAGGTTCTGTCACTTTGCTGTGCTAGTCGGAGTAGAGTTCGAAACTACGAGCAGCTGACCTTCCCATGCGCGTTTGCTGACGGCCTCGTTTCTGGCAGCTGCTGGATCGTCGGGTGCATGTCGAATCGCGTGGAATGCGCATCGATCAAGGGACGAAAGGATTTCTGGCGATGGCGTCTCCGTGCCTCGCGTGGATTTGCATGTCTTTAATGTCTTGCCTTCATTCGAGTCACATCAACGATGATGCGCTGGCTGTCAGAAAAGGCTTCCACGTACAAGGATCGTGCTCAAAGGCTTCATTGTCCGGGAGGTCGTCGATCAAGTAGTGATCCTCATATTGGGATTCGTCGGCGTATGCCAGTGGAACATCCTTCCGTGACTGGGTGCGATGAAGTCTTTGGAGCGACTGGAGCAGCCTGCACGCCCGGCGAATCTTAAGTTGGCAAAGCATCGGACTTGCATTGCCAGCTTGCGCGTTCGGCAGCAAGACATGTGCTGAGGGAGAACGCGCCAGCACAGCTCCATGTTGGTGCTGTACTTGCCGAACTTGATCGAGCCGCATGTCGCCGCTCAATTCCCTGTCGAGTCTTTCCCACGTTCATCGGCCATGACATGGCGCGCAGGCCAAGGGAATCGTCGGTTATGTGGGTCGGGCTCAAGCCCGGGACCTGGAATGTGACAGGCTTCGGTCATCTCCCCGGTCTGTCCTGGGTTCCTATGTCAAAAGCATGGCGAGCCGCAGAGATAAGTATGTAGCTGATCTGGGGTTGGCTGTTTCGCGTGGTTTGCTGTTCTGTGTTGCGGCGTGCAAATTTCCTGTGCGCCTGGGGCGCACAGCATGTCTGACCAGCTATACGGGGCTGCCTGTGATCCGAAACGGCTCTGTCAGTTGAAGTTCCTCATGTGTCAACTTGAATGGTATCCACAATCTTCTTGGACAGCCAGCATGTAACTATTGTGGTGTAGCGCACGAACTCGCTGCTTACGCCTATGGGGTCTGCAAGGTCCCTGTCGCACGCGCTCTTGTTGTATGTGCTCTAGCGTGAAAGCGGCACCATGTCCGCCGGCCAGGATTAGGCTCTCGTTTCTTTACGTGAGGCTGCGCGCAAGATGGGTGCACTTCGCACCGTGTCGGTGCACTGTACATGCCGTGTTTCTGTAGCACGACTGATTAGCATCTTCAGCGTGGGGATTGGAATGCCGGCATACGGTATTGCGCCTCCGGATTCTGTTGGTCTCCGTGGGGTCTTTTTCCCTCCCGTGGTCACTTCTGCATCGCGTCGTCTTGCATCAGATTCAGGAGTGCGCCGTCGAGTTTCTGAGCTGCAATGCTGAGAGGGCTTCTGCCGAATTGGTCTTTGTGCTGTTTGTCGGCTTTGGCTTGCAACAGCGCCTGAACGACCTGCAAATCTGGCGGCTTTCTGTAAAGCAAAGCGAGTCTGAGAGCGGTGCGGCCAAAGCTGTCCTCTCGGTTTACTTCTCCGGCAGCTTTCAAGATTGAGCACACCACTGTTTCGGGAGCTCCGTGTGCTGCAGCTTGCAACAAGGCCGTCTGTCCGTCCAGTCTTGTATTCGGATCCGCTCTGGCTCGGAGCAGCATTGCGACTATTCCGCAGTGACCTCTGCCCGCAGCCAGGGCGAGGGCTGTGCGGCGAGCATGGACGCTGAAGAGGAGTTGATGAGCTCCCTTCAGCACGAGGTGGCAGATGTGCGAGTCCACTGCGGCTTGCGCGTTCAGAAGCCAGAGTACGGCGTGCTCGTTGCCTCCGTAGGCTGCGCTGCAGAGGCATGCGGGCAGGATGCAAACATTCGCGTTTTCGGCAGTCTGGACGAGTTGCTGCATGAACGTCGGGTTTGCGTGCATCACTGCAGCACGCACCAAGGATACGGTGCTGGCGAGCGTGCGAGGATGTATGTAATCTAGATAATCCCTTGGGGTTGGTTGCATGGCCCAGCTGTTGGCATCCCGAAGCATGGGCTGTACGTCTGCTTTTGCTGACAGCAACATGGCTACTGTCTTGGGCGCTTCACGCTGAAATGACCCTTGCTCGGGACGACGCTGGCATGCTATGTCTATGGGCATTATTCGGTTCTTGGAACCGTTCGGGTCGGCCCGATGCTTTAGCAGCAGTCGCACGCATTCGTCTTCTCCGTGCTTCAGTGCCGTGCAGAGCATCCCTTGGTTTTCGGGCCGGTCAAGAGCTGCTTTGGCTTCTAGCAGCGTCAACAGAACCGTTTTCGTGCGTGGTCCCTGGTTCAGCAACGCAAACTCCAATGCTGTGATAGGACGCGGGAGGTATCGGGGAAAGGTTGTGTTTGGATCAACCGGTCGCCAAAGCAATTTCTTCAATTTTGCCGTGTCTTGCTCGTAGAGAGCTTCTCGGAGGTTTCGGGAGACTTGGCTATTGCTGTTGGTCCGCACGTAGGGCAGGAGGACTACCTGCAAATCCTCCGCGGAAGAGAAGCGCCGAACGCCATTCTTTCGAAGCCTCTGCCCGTCGTGAAGTAGCCTGATCCTGTACTTGGAAACGCCGCAAACGGGCTCTAAGTACGTAAGCAGGTCCATCGGCGTTCTATGTCGATGTGTGTTTGTTTTAGCTACGACTTCCCCGCTCAACTTGCAGATACGAAGCTGCTGTGGACCGGAGGCCTTCCGCCGCGTTCGTCGAGCGAATTTGCCCGGCCTGCGTAGCGGGGCTTGCTTTGCGGCGGGGAAGATGCCATCCATGGCTTCGAGTGCCGAAGGAACAAAACTCTGAGGGTGCTGAATCTGCTCGGCTAGCCGTTTCGCTGCTGCTGCTTGCACTGTAGCAGTATTGTGTGACGTCATGGACATGTTTCGGCTTGAAAAGCAGCATGGCGTCATTTGCAAGGTTTGCATCTGTTGCTTGCTCGGAATGCTATCAGCCATGCCTCGCTGCGGACGCAGCTGCGAACTTTGCGTTGCTGCTGTGGCTGCCGGGTGCGCGCCAAGCATGTTTTGTCTTTTGCCGCGATCTGTCCGTGTCGGAATGGCTCAGCGTGAAACTTCTCTCGAACGAGCGGGCCTTGCCCGTGCTGTGCCTGCCTCTGCGCCGGTCGGTGGAAGTTTGCCGTCGCGACTCGATCGCTGTTTCTTGTGAGGACGCGCAGTGTCCACGGCCCGTGGTTTCTGTCGCACTTGCTTTGCGAAACGACCTGGGGTCCAGCTGCTTTTCTTACTTTTTCGTCTTCGGTGTCGTGCCTTGCCCAGGAGCAGATTCTGCGCCCAGCGATGTTTGGTGGCCTGGTCGATGTCGTACAGGAACATCGCACGCAGGAGGTGTTTCCCTAATTCGGCTTTGGCGTGCAGCAGCAGCTGTGCGGTGTCGGGCTTGTTTTGCATGCATGCTTGGATCAGAGGTGGCTCCGCAAGGAAGCTGCGAAAGTTCGGGTTTGCTCGAGCCGTCAGCAAGCGCGCGACTACCGCATTGTTTCCTTGAAATGTTGCCGCGCACAGGGCGCTCCCTCCTTCCCCTTCGGCGCCGTCTGCGTCCGGGTCGGCTCTGTGGAGCAGGAGCAACTCAACGGCTCCTATGTTTCCTTCCTTTGCGGCATGCCAAAGTGCCGTTCCGTCGGCTACGCCACCGGCGGCATTGATGTTTGCGCCGGCTTCGAGCAGGGCTGCCAGGGCGTCTAGATGGTTTGCCATGGCCGCCGCGGCCATTGCCGTTGTTTTTGCCTCCGAGCTTGCGTCCTCATGTCGAATGAATCGCTTCAAATCTGCACGAGCCCGCAGCAGCGAGACCGCAACATCCTGACTGTCTGCGATGCAGGCTGCGATCAGAGGTGTTCTGTCATGGATATCACGGGACTCGAGGTTGGCACGGGCTCGGATGAGCATCTCGGCGGTATAGTCGTGGTTCTGCCAAGCTGCCTCGAGGAGGGCCGTTTCGCCGCGGGCGTTTGTGTTGTCTAGTTCCGCACGTGCGCGGAGGAGCACTTGCACCGCGCGTGCACTGCCTTCCCCTGCTGCCCACCAGAGTGCTATGTTGTTCCCGGGCGCATGCATGTCGGCACGTGCTTCTAGCAAGAGCTCGATGATGCATTCGTGGTTCTCGCGAGCCGCTGCCTGGAGGGCGGTCACGACTCGATCTCCACATTCGCTCTCGTCGTCGCTGTCGTCTTGGGCGTCGGTGTCTTTGGGCAATGCCAAGGGTGCGTTGACGTCTTGTGGCCGGTGCAAAATCTTTGCAACTTGTACTTCGTTTCCCTGGTGGCAGGCGTGGATCAGTTGGAGTACGTTCTCGTGCGTGGCGGGAATGTAGCTCAGCAGCACGAAATGGAGTTCTGCCGGAAGAGCTATCTCATCTTGGTCTTCCAGGGGGTTGGCGCCGTTGAAAAGCCTTTGTCGGAATCGCGGCATTCCGTGCGTGATCTGCAACTGCTTCTTCAGCTGGCCAGCGGTCGCAGGCTCAGGTAGTTCGGGCAGCTCGGACAGCTCTTCTCCGGACAAGGTGTAGATGCGCAGGCTTGCGGTCGTCATTTGGCTGTTGAGCGTCTGTTTGACCATGCGTCGCTTGTGGCTGTGCCAGGGCCGGACGGGGCAATTTGCGATTTCTCGAGCCTGACTCCTGCGGACAGTCATGTTGTTGACTACGAGACACGCTGTACACGTGGCGTGGCGTGGAATGGAAGCCCTGGCAGCCCCGGACGTGACCTGTCGGTGTCATGCCGCACCATGCACCTTTTGTCGCATTTTTCTACCGGCAGGCCCACGTTCCGGTCTCTCATGCCGTGTCTCTGTCGGAAAGAATACCGTTGTTGTCAGAGACTCTGCTGCCATGGATTCTTGCTGCTTCTCGTGGAGTTTGCCGGGGGCTTTCAACTTCGCGCCTGGTGAAGACGCCAGATACTTCAAGGGGAGCGTGCTGCTTCGCTCGCGACCCTGCCGGAGTCCTCGGACTGTGTGGCTGCGTCCTTATGCTCCTTCTCGTGGACTTTGCGATCTTTGCGTTCACTGTGCACGTCGGCTCCGCTTGCCCCTTCCGAGGATGGACTTCGACTTCTCTTCTTTGGCATGGGGATGTACCTGTCCCATTTGGATTGGCGCGGTGGTCGGAAGTAGGGGACGAGAGGTTCTATGCGTCTGATCGCGTGGATGCGAATCCCATAGCTCTTCTTGTGCGCCTTGCCGTGGTGCCAGCCCTCGACGCGCTGTGCGTTGATCTCGTCGGGGGTCATTTCCTCCGCGCTCGCGATGTCGCCGTACCCGTGGATGACCCCTTGGCTTGCTAGCCAAACGGGGCCGGTTTTGGAGCGTCGCCCGTGCATGACCGTACTCTGCGTTCCTGTCAGCAGTCTGTCCAAGGTCGCTTGGCTCAGCGACATGATTCGGTCGTCTTTCATAGGATGCGAGTTCGGTCTGGTCAGTATCATTGATGTGTCGGCGACCTCTTCGCTGCCGTCGAGCTGCGTCACGGCAGGTTCGGTGGCTCGTGTCGGAGGTGCCGAGCTTGAACGTGTCGGCTGAGGCGGAGACGCGTTGGCGCGGCTGCTGCAGTTCTCTTTGCCGGGCTTCCTTTCCGCTTGCTTTCCTTGTCGTTCTGGCCTGCAGATGTCCGCCTCCGTGACTTGCAGCGGTCCATTTTGAGTCCCCTCGTCGTTGATGTCTGCAGCAGGTTGTTCTGCCTCTGGGGCTTGCTCGGCATTCGTCTTCGGCAAGAGCTCCTGCACCGCGTCGGTGCCATCTCGCGGCTCGGGCGTGGGAATATCCATGGCCGTCAGACGGGCGTCTTCGCTCTACTTCCCTGGGTGCCTTCTCTGCTTCGGGCTGCTTTTGATTGTGGCTTGCGGCATCGTGCTATTTGCAGTAGAATCAATTTTATTCACTTGTCTTACACAACACTGTTGCAAGCGGCCCCGCCGTTCCTTTTCTGTCCCGGAAGTCCAACTGTCGGCGAAATTTCCGCCCTGCTCAGGTGTCGGCCTCGCGCGTCTGCCTTTGTGTTTGTGTCGTGCTAGCCGGGTTAATTTCTATGACTGGGCAAGATGGTGGTAGGAGGCATCTGGGGATCGCTATTTTGCTTCTGCGCTGCGTCCTGTGCTATGCGGGCCGGCGGGCGCGCGCTGGAAGTTCGCCTCGGTTTTCGCAGCGACTCTGCTATCTGTTATCTCGCAGTTGCAAGCGCTCCCGATCACATAATTGGATCTCGGCGGGTTGCTCGTCTCGATGGATCCTTCGAATCCTTCTATCCGGAAGATGATGATGAGGCGGGCTCCGTCGTTGATCTCTGCGGACGGCATGTAATAGAACCGGGCTCGCGAAGCGGTCAAGAAGTCGCTGACCAGCATTCCCGCCGCTCGAGTTGCTTTCGGCCAGGCGTTGATCACCAGCACGGCTTCGGCGGGATTCAAGCTGCCGAGTCCGGCCTGTTCCAACCAGTTTCTGGCGGCTTCTTGCGTCCCCATCGTGGAAGCTTGGGGATGGCTATCCATGTCCTTCCAAAAGTTTTCGTGTGGCCGCGATGCTCGAACGCGAAGTTTGTATGGGTTGGCCAAGCCGGGAAGGCGCAGTCGACCGTCCACCAGGGGTCGCAGTGCGAAGCGCAGCTCGTGGATGATGCGCCGTATGCGGGGAACGATCTTGGCGCTTCCGTCCCTCGTTCTCGAATCCATCTGGAGGAGCGGTATCAGGTCTGCCTTTTCGAGATAGGGAGGCAGCAGCGGCACGATCGTGCTGCAGCGATTTTGCCATGGCATGCCTCGGTTGCTTCGACTGTCTTTCTTGCGGGCGTGCCTGATCGCTTGTTCCAATACGGCTCTGGCTTCTGTGGTCCGAGCTCGACGCGGCATGCTGTAGGACTGCGTTTTTGCGATGCTGAATCTTCAACAGGCGGCGGCTTTTTCTTTTTGGCGGCGCAGGCAAGGAGCATCGCTTGGGTTTCGTGGTGCAGAACCGGTACGTTCTCGACCCAGGGCTCGTCGCCGTTGTCAGGGTGCGTGCCTACTATGTACATGAAAGACACGACTTGGCCGTAGTACTCTTGGACGATGTAGCGGTAAACATTCAGCTGCAAGCGGTAATGCCACAGGGCGCAGTCGGGCACGGAATTCAAGGGTGGACGTAGGAATTTGCCGAAGGCTTCACTCTTCTTGCTCATGCTGCGTGTGCGCTTCCAATCCACCAACACCTGGCTTCCGTCCTGGAGCTCTGCGACGAAGTCGATGCTGCCAGCAATGTCTTCTCTGTCTGCGCAGACTCGCCATTCCGTCCGGTATGCGACCATATCCGGGTGGCGGCGTAGGAATCGCAGAAAGAGCGCAATTTCGGGTGTTTGGGAGGGCACCGAACCTCCGTTTAGCAAGCATTCGAACTGAGCGTGCATCCAAGTTCCTTCCCGTGCGCCAGTGTTTCTTGCTGTCTCCCATTTGCTGCAGATTTCGGACTCCGACATACACACGGTCCGCAACGTGTCCTCCAGGACCTGCCGTTGCTTTTGATTCCGGTCGGTTGAAGCTTGCCTCAGCGCTTGTAGTAGCCCGCACACATCGGCTTCGTCTTGCCGGTTCTCGCTCGCCAGCTCTGTTCGGATGGGTTCGGTGCCGGGGGCGTGTTGCAGGATCTTGGAGAGCTCGTTGGTTGACAAGGGTTTCAAGTAGCCCGGGCGAGGCCAGCGTGATCCTTGCATCATGGCTTGGATCACTCGATTTTCGCAGAAGGGCTCTGTGAACGAATGAACCATTTGGGTCACGGACGTTTTGATTCTGTGCCCTTTCCAAAAGTAAACGTGCTCCTTGGCGCAAAAGGAGAGATCTCGATCCCGAGCATGGCCATTCACTTCTCGCAATCGATCCGCAATGAACTCTTCCGGAAGGTATGCCGGAAGTTCTGCAGGTCGAAGCGGAAATTCCGTTGCTCTCGTGTCGAGCCGGAGCAACTTTGGCGGCAGGCGTTTGCCCAAACCCTGGTTTTCCAGGGTGATCCTGCCTGAAGAGCTTGGGGTGATGTGCTTCTTTCTTTCGTGGTCGCCGTCGTTCTTCAAGCGCTTTGCCTTGGGGGAAGCCATGGCCGTTGCCTGTCGCTGCCGGATGACGGGTGACTTCAGGCCTCATATGTTGAGCCATGCGCGGCTTGCTGCAGTAGTTGAATGCACGTTCATCTATGCGCTGCACGGTCCACCGTCGTTGCATGAAAGGTGCTGCTATTGCCGCAACCCTCCCACCAACCCTCACGTGATCTGCTGCTTTTTCCTGTGTTTTCTTTCGCCCATTGGACTGCTGTTTGTGGAACTCATAGTCTATGTCTCGGAATGGCATTTTCGCGTGATCGAAGGCAAAGACGTGGTGTTGGCGAAAAGATTATTCCGAGAGAAGGGGTAACGCTTGGAATGGCCCTCTGGACGATCCATCTCCACGTCAGGCGGTGGAAATCTGCTCCGGTCAACACGATTTGGAACTCTGCTTCCATTTCTAGGTATTCTGATCGAATGGGCTTGATCTGCTTGTCGTGCCAGTTCGGAAAGGCGTTACTCTCGTTGGGCAATGTCATCTCACGAAGCTGGTTGCTTATGGCTTTCTGAGTGGCTAGCAACGAGTTGGTGCATGACAGACTCCATCTTCTGCTTTCCAGCTGGAACCAATGGATGCATCGACGGAGCTGACATTGCACAGTAACTCTCCAACGACGTATGAGGCCAGCTTCTTGCAGCGCTCGCGTCAAGAGTTGCGTTTGAAGCAATGCTTCGGGATCATCTTTGTCGTCGTGTCTGATGATGAGCCGGTGCTTGGTCCCTGCGAAGTCCAAGATCAAGCTCCACATGACAGCCGGTAGTTTCGGCTTGTTGGGCGTGGTCTTGCTGGTGTCCCGGCTTTTGGTCTGAGTGCACTCGTGAAGGACTTGAGCATGGCCTGGCGAGCGTTTGTAGTCGGTGCTGCCGGCCGACTTGGCATTCTGTCGGGCGAGACGCTGTCCGGCATTCGTCTGCGCGGTGTCGGTGCGGTAGCAGCTCTGTGTAGCCATGGCGCGGCTGCCCGCACTGCTACAACTGCTACAGTGCTACAGCGCGATGCTTGCGATTGAATGTTCTACGGCACGTAAGGATCGGCGAAAGGGACATTGCGGCGATTGGCTTTGTCTTTGCGCAGCGGCTAGTGGCAAGGTGGCTGCCACGCTGCATGCTTTTTCTCGTCTCGCGGCTACTCGCTTGTTTGCGTGCTGTCGCCAGTCTCTGCTTCGGTCATAGTTTGGTGCAGTTGTTTAATCTCTTCGCCTCCGCCAGTGGTGGCCATACACGGCCCGGCCTTCG
>CAJNDT010001050.1:0-93572 GCA_905221615.1 Symbiodinium sp. CCMP2592
TGTACAACAATTGCGAGAGGACAAGGAAGCACAGCTTCGAAGGCAAGCAAGATGGTACATATGATTGCCGTTGAGAGTGGTGCGTCTCTCTTTGAGACGTATCGTTCGGAAGTTCGGGGCTTCTTAAGCGATCAAGGAACGGAGCGAGGCATAGCATCGTTTCCAGTCCGCAGTTGCTCTGAGGTCCAGAGTATTGTGGGCGCTCAAGCTTTGGCGAGCGAGGCAATACAGGAGGATTTTCGTGAATTGCCGCTCTTTCATTCCGCTCTACACATACCGGGAACACTACACATAGTGTTTAACGCACTGGAATTCAGCTTGAAGCAGCTTGAAACCTGGCAAAAATTCGAGAAACAGTTGAACAGCATCACCCGTGTGTGCAAAGAAAAGAGTTACTCAGAAGTAATTTAATTCTTGTGAGAATGATGAAGCATGCGAGCCCCGAGGAGAGACGGCTGTTGCATCGGATGGATGACCTCTTAGACTGGAGGTGGGATTCGCTCGCAAGAGTGCTGAAGGTTTGGGTTCCTCTATATCCCACCTTCAAGAAATATTGGAACCCAGCTGTTTTTGGTGGGGACAGCTCGTCAGTCACAATTCGAGCTGTGACGGAAGCGTTGGCAGACGAGTGCCATTTCGACATGGCAGTGTGGACGCATCAGTTCTCTGCCGAGGCCACCAGGCTGGCCCACTTTTTCGAGGGTTGTCACTGCCATCAGGAGCAGCTGACAGACCCAGAAAACCGGGAAAAGATAAACTGTTGTTGGAAAGGCAGGCGCTTGCCTTGGCCTGCGGTTGGTAATCTCCAGGGAGCTTTGCAAGATGCCATGACAAACAACGAGATTAGTGTTCTTGCGCATCTCTTGTCTCGTTCTAGTGAAACTGCAAGTCGGATGGCGCACATGGCGGACACGTGCAACAAAGTATTTGTTGCCGTTATCCAGCAAAAGCTTGCGTATGCTCAGCAAGTACCATGGGTGTTTGCCGCAGCGTTTGCGGGGTATATGGGCGAGACTTGGGGCCGAGTGAAAAAGGTTCTTCGGCCACATCTTCAGAACGTTGACAACATGATCTCCAGTGGCCAAGTCGGCGCTCTAGACTCTGTTACACATGCTTTGTTTGGACCAACCGACACAGGCCGCATGCTCCGAGAGTTTCTGAACTCGGAGGATGACGTGCCCCTTGATCGATGGCCAGCGTTGTTTTGGAGAGTACAGGAATATGCCTTTGTTTCTTTGTCCGAGCGACACACGGAGAGAGAGCATGTCGGTGTCAAGGTTGCAGCAAACCGTGGTCTCACAAAGGCTGGGCCTGCAGTTGTCTGCAGCCGCAAGCGCAGAGATCAAGTGTTGGAGATGCTGGAAGATGAGAAACAGCTCGCTTTCTTGGTCAAAAATTGGCGCAGCAGGCGCCTTTGGAGTAGCCTGCTGGAGCACATGCTCACTCACGAAGAGGTTCGACTTATGGAGACGCCAAAGAGGCTTTCCCGCTTGTACGGGTATAGCGAGGAAGACCACTTCAAAGATTGCGAGGACTCTGTTCGTGCTGATGCCGTTTACCGCCAAACTTTGAGAGATCAGACTTTGTTACTGGCCGGAAGCTTCAAGCTTCCGAGTGCTTCCCACCAGGTAGTGAACTGGCTGAAAGGCCATTTGGCGACGGGCGTGTTTTTCAGTGTGTCCACGCATGTCTTTGAGCTACTTGTCGACAGGGGTCGGAGATGTGAAGACCCAGCCGCATCCTTCAGAACCGACGTGCTGCTGTCTATTCTGCGAGCCGACGTCCACCCTCGGGTAAGTGATCGTGCTTCGGTTTTCTGCTCGGTGCTGGATGCCAGGCCAGAAGCAAGAACGGATGCTCGTGTTTCGCGACCTGCTGCACACATCCCAGACCCGAAGCTAGGCCGCCGCAGCTGTGTGGTTGTGCAGCGTTTCCACGACGTGGATGTTTCCCAGGGCGTGCACGGCCTTGGTGGAGATGTGCGGGTGGCGTGCACGAATGTGCGGATCGAGGTTCTCGACTTGGCACGGGTGTGCACAGCAGAGGACTTGAAAGCCTTTTGTGCAAACTGTTTGCTCTGGCGTGCTATGCCTGCGGAACTGGCCTTGGCTCTGGGAGACGAGTCCACGCAGCCAGGTTTGCTGCAGGAGCCGCAAGTGCAGAAACTTCCAGAGATTGTCTTAGACAGCGATCCTGCCTGCTTGTTGAGTCGACCGCCTCCGGATCCGCATGTGGAAGATGCCCTCGACATCCTGCACCCCCCTGCCCATGTCGTGCAGAATGCGGACGACTCTGCGGTGCTGCAGGTCTACGGTGCTCCGTGTAGCGACCGAGAAATGCAAGCTATCAAAGAGTTGCTGCGAGCAAGGGCCATCGGCATTGAATCTGCTGTGTATGCCACAGACCTTGAACACTTCGATGCTGTTGCACTGGAAGGCTTGCGTGACCGAGGTCTTGTCATCTGCGAGACTGATATGTTCTCAGATGTATCCGTCGCCTTGACGGGCAAGTTGACCTACAGTGCAAGCTTGGTGCTGGCACGGCCATTGTTGCTTTGGGAGCTTGACCAAACGACTTTGACTCGAGGCCAGATGCCAGGCCGATCAAAGTTGGAGTTAATTCGTTTGTTGTTTGTCTTGGGCTGGGAGCCAGGGCTGGGCCGGGAAGCGTGGCATCGCAAGCAGGGAGAGAAACGTCTTCCAGATGACGTTCTAGTTTGCAGCCTCCCCTTCCTCAGAGCTTTGATGCTGAGTCGGCTTATATGGGAAAAGCCCGGCAACTTGTCGGGCATTTACTTGAAAGGCCCCCAGCAGTATTATGAGTTCTTGGTGGATCAGGACGATCTCAGCAGCTTGCGGGATGCTTCTGCAGAGGAAATCAATGCTCGGTTCGCGCAGAAGAAAAAAAGACCTGCTGGCCGCAGCTTGACAAGAGATGCGGCTACAGGTCTGGAGCTTGACCCAGAGGCTGATGATGCCGAGTTAGAAGAGCTTGTGCAAGAGCTGCCTGAAAAGCTCATGCAAGCAGAAGAGCCGCAGCCAAGCATGGCCAGCGGTGGTAGACGTGTCGCTCCTCTAGAACTCGACTTGGGAGGCGGTAGGACACAGGTAGTGCATTTTGACAATTTCACACACTCCAGCGGTCAGCTCCGAGCATTCGTTGCGTGCGAGACACACAGCGGCTGCCGCTTGTACACGTTTGTACGGCATCATGGCAGCCGCAGGCGGGCTGCTGCCTTTTTGCTTGCTTGGCAAATGCGAGCAGCTCACCACCGCAGAGCTGAAGCTCACATTGCGGACAAGCCAAGTGAAGAGCAGGTGGATGCCATGATGCTCCGGATCGCTTGATGCAACACACGGCAGTCAGAGTGAACGTTTGAGGGTTTTTTTTAGTTTGTTGCATTGTTTGGATGCAGGACACGTGTTGGCTGACTGTGCTGCTTCCGTTTGCTGCAAGAGTACCTCGGTCACTGTGTGCATGTGTGACTGCCCGTGCATGTGTGACTGCCCGCAGCCCCTTTCGGCTCCTTTGGGCTGTGCAGGGGCCAATGCATTGGCATTTCTCCCACTACGGAAGGCCGGCAGGGAGAAGGTCGAGTCTCGAAAGCTTTGCGGTGAGAAACCTGTAAAGTTACAAAGCTTTGAAACCCAGGCAGTCCTTAAGCCCCTAGAGTAAGAAGCTTGCTAACTCACAGAGCCAGATGCGGCCACCGTGTGCTCACCTGGGTTTCGGGCTGCGTTTTCGACGCTAACCCATTTCCCAGGCTGCACTATGGATCGGCACGCTACCTGGTCTGTGGGCTGCACGAAGCTACCCTGGAGCTACAGGATGCACAGTAGTCAGTTTAGCGTCCCCGCTATAGGTGTAGCAGCAAGCCAGGTTGCAGTTGCAGGTGTCTGTTGGAACAGATTAGCCTCTCAAAAGCAAAGCAAAACCCCCAACACCTTAAAAAAAATTGCTCGCAGGTGGGTGCCGGTGGTCTACAACCAGTGGGGCGAGGCGCAGCTCCCACACCGGCCGCCTGCGCTGTTGCCGCCGCATCCGCCGGCGGCGGCGGCCCCTTTTGCTGGCGCGGGTGCAGCCCACGGTGCAGCCACAGGTGGCGGTGTTGCTGCTAACCCCTCGGGGGCTGCAGCAATGCCGGCGCCGAAAAAAAATCCTGGCCAGGTGGACCTAAGCAGCGAGGATGACGACGAGGAGTCTGAGGAGGAGGAGGCGGCTAAGAAGGACGAGGACAAGGAGACGGACTCCCAGTCGCGGAAGGATGATATCGTGGTGGTGGACCACGACCAGGAGAAGAAGAAAGAAGAAAAGGGTGGCAAAAAGGAGGAGGCTGCTCAGAAGCGCAAGAAGAAGAAGGAGAGCAGCTCTTCCAGCGGAGGCAACAGTGAGTCCTCCAGCAAGAAAGAAAAGCCCCGTGCAGCCCCCGCTGCCAAGGAGGCCAAGCAGGCACACGAGGCCCAGGCCGACGAGAACGAGAGCGGCAAGGCCAAGGAGCCCAAGGAAGACAAGGAGGCGGAGGCGGCGGAGGGCGAGTGCAGCGCGGCCTGCGAGGAAGAACCGCAGCCGGCACTCAGCGGACGAGGCAGATGTCGTTCGCTGCGAGCACTGCTGGATGTGTGTGAAGAAAGAAGGCCTGCAAAGCCACCTGGAAAACAGCGAATACTGCCGCCAGTGGCGGCTCCACGCCGCCGGCCAAAATTTGGCCGGCCAAAAGCCTGCGGAAGAGCAGGCGAGCTCGGGTGCGTGCCAGTGCAGACACTGCTCACGGCAGTTCATGCGCAGGTGGGACATGCTGCAGCACTGCCTGGGCACGCACCCGAACTCTGACGAGGCTAAGGAATGCTTGCAGGCCATGCACAATAAGCGGAAGAAGCAGCCATCAAAGGAGGACCGGGCGGCTAGCATGAGCCAGCACAGGCCGCCGGTTCAGCTGCGGAGCAGGGGGCGTGTGGAGGAGCCGCCGCACAGACGTGGCCCGCGGCGTGAAGAGAGCCGAGATGATGATGGTGGCAGCCGTGGGCGCCGGAGAAGCCGTGGTGAGAGCCGCCAGAGCCGTGGCCAGGCAAGCTCTCGAGGCGGCGGCCAGGCAAGCTCTCGGGGGAGCCGCAAAGGCGGCGGCCAGGCAAGCTCTCGAGGGAGCCGCAAGAGCTCCCGCGGCAGCGAGCACATGGACCGACGCTTCTCGGGCCGCTCCCGCACCCGCAGGGCGAGCGAGCCTGCGGCAAGCTCCGGCCGCCGTGGGCGCGATTCGCGGAAGGAGCCGACAGGGCAGCTAGGCCGCAGCAAATCATCGCCAAGGGATCGGGCCATGGTGGCGGGTCAGAGCCAGAGCCCTCAGATCCCCCAGATGATGCTGGCCTTTTTCGATGCCACCACAAAGATGCTGGACATGCAGCAGCAGCAGTCCTAACATCGAACATTTTTGGGCGAGAGGAAGAATCCTGGGCCTGGTGTCCTAAGATCCGTGCGATCCTGGACCCAGAGCCCTAAGATTCGGCTCTCGCAGAGGAGGCTAGGCCGCGGTAGCTAGGCCGTAGCCGTAGGGTAGGAGCCCGACTGGCCTTCACCCGCCCTTAGCTCACGAAAGCCTTCAGGCCCCAAGCAAAGCTACAGCTACTACAGCTTTTAAGCTTTTAGCCGGAAACCGGAAACCTGAACCCTTAGGCACCAAGCAAAATACAGCTACTACAGCTTTTAAGCTTTTAGCCGGAAACCTGAACCCTTAGGCACCAAGCACAACTGAAGCTGAAAAGGCCAAGTCGGAAGTAGCTCCAGTGTTCCACTCACCAAGCACTGCAGGGTTTTAAGGCCACAAGAGGACAGAACACAGAAAACACAGTGAATTCTCAAGGGGGCGGCCCTGGGGGTCTTCGGGGGGGCTTTGGGGGCACTGGGAGGGCTCTGGAGGGCGTTTGAGGGGATTTAGCACCTGTTTGGGGGTGTTTTGGGTGTCCCGCACATGTCCCGCCCATGTCCCGCCATGTCCCGCCCATGTCCCGCCATGTCCCGCCCGTGTCCCGCCATGTCCCGCCCGTGTCCCGCCATGTCCCGCCGTGTCCCGCCATGTCCCGCCCGTGTCCCGCCATGTCCCGCCCGTGTCCCGCCATGTCCCGCCCATGTCCCGCCCGTGTCCCGCCCATGTCCCGCCAATGTCCCGCCATGTCCCGCCCATGTCCCGCCATGTATGTCCCGCCATGTCCCGCCCACGTCCCGCCATGTCCCGCCCTTGTCCCGCCCGAGTTCCGCCCAGCCCCGGTCCCGCCCACGTCTCATGATGTCCTTTGCGTCCTCTAAACTCTTTGCACAGCAGCCGTTTTCTCTCGAGGCTTTGTTTGTGTTAGCAGCAAAGAAAAAAAGCGCCAGGGGTATACCTGGCAAACGCAAACGAGGTGACTCTCCAGTGCATGAGACCGATGCGACCCAGCCGCAGGCGGGCAGCAGCACACAGGAGCGATCCGAGCGATCCCGATCCCCGCGAGGGGAAAGGGTTGCGACTATCATTTGGAAGTGGTGCTGGAAACGAATGGAGACAGATGATGGGACCATTTGGTGGTGGCAATGGTGGAAGGAAGGGTCAACGAATGGAGACAGATGATGGGACCACTTGGTGGTGGCAATGGTGGAAGGAAGGGTCCAGAATCTGAGTGCGGTTTTTTTTCGGGTCATGCTGTCGCCGACAATAAGAGTCTGCGGTGGAATGCTGTCGCCGACAATAAGAGTTTGCGGTGGAATGCTGTCGCCGAATTGCATGACTCAGAGATTGCATGATTGCCTGTCTCAAGGCCTTGCATGGAAATGGAAACAAGTGCATTGCAAGGGTAGACTGTGCCACCAAATTGCCTGACTGAGAGACTGCATTGCATGATTGCTTGTCTTTTTCCGTGGGTGGAAATGTTTACATCAGTCCTGAGTTTGTCACTGAGAGTGAGCAAAGCCAGTTCCAAGAATAGCGTAGACAGCCGGAGCCATCATCCTGATTTCTTTTCTTTATCAAGCCAAGCTTTTGTTTTTAGTGGGTTGCAGCATGATGGAGACTGGGGCAGCGAAGCTCCTGTATGCGATGAGTCCTTGGAGCTCAAAGCTGGGGCGTGCACCTGTGGTTGCTGAGCCCTGTGTAGGCATCTCTGCTTATCGAGAGTGGATGCAGAAAGCAGGGCTTGTTTACAGGCCATGCGCAGCCTACGATTTCAACATGGACTTGGTGCCGTTTTGGCGAGCTCTGCGAAACCAGGGTTTGCAGGGAACTTCGGAAGTCAAACTGGGTTTGCAAGAAGGGGACATCGAGAGGAATGTCGTGCTGTCAAAACTGTCAAGTGCGGAAGGCTTGATAAGCGGGCCCCCTTGTCAGCCTTTTGCCTCCACAGGTTTAAGGCAGGGCGCCCAGGACGCAAAAGGCCGCACAGATGTTTTTGAATCAGTTGTAAGCATGATATGTGAGGAAGGCTCGCGTGGCTGTCTTCTGTTTTTCATTCTGGAAAACAGCTCACATTTGGCTGATGCCAACCATGCTGAGTTTCTGAATGAGATGCTCTTGAGACTTGAAGTGTCACTGCCATATTTTTTGGTAGACACCGTGAAAAAGGATGCTGCGGAGTTTCTGCCAGTCAAGAGAGGTCGTTTTTTCATCAGAGGGCTATGGAGAGACTGAGACTGCCTGCCAGACCCCATGCAGGCGTTCCTCCCTGCCCCCCTGTGCTGCACGGATCTGCTCCCGGCAGTCACAGTGGAAGAGATTTTGGATCTGAGCTTGGCTGCGACCGATGTGCAGAGTTTGTGTGCAGGGCACGCTGCTAACCTCGCATTGTACAAGCAGACCATATCTCAGTGCATCGAAGAGCATCGTGCCCAAGGCAAGCCGCTGCCCTCGAACACGGTTGTTGTGGAGCTCGACCGAAACCCCTTGAGAACTTTCGGCGGGAAGTGGGGTTGGGGCAAGATCCCATCACTGAGGACTACGGGGCCACCTTTGTTTCTTCTGAGTTGCGAGGACTTGTCGAGGCCATGGCAGGTCATGCGACTGCACAGGTGGCTCAGCATCGCTGAGCGGTGCAGCGCTCTGGGGCAGCGTGCAAGCCACGCGGCCTTGTTCTCGAGAGACACCCATGCCCTGCATGCGATCGGGAACGCTCTCTCGCCAGTGCAGCTGGCCGCTGTTGCCTCGCCGCTCGTGGAGGCAGCGGTCAACTCTGGCGTGCTCACTGCAGGCAACCGTTGCAAAGCCTGCGCAGTGGAGCTTCTGCCGCACACGAAGCCACCGGGTACATCAGCAGCTTGTATCCTTGAAGAGACCCCGAGGCCAAGGGCCACAAAAGGTTCCAAACCAAAGGCTGCAGTTGAAGAGGCAACACAAAAGACTCGAAAACCGAGGGCCAAAAGCAGTGCAAAGCCGAAGGCTTCAACTGAAGAGGCAAGCCCAAAGACCCGAACCCCGAAGGCCAAAACAGCTACAAAGCCAAAGGTTTCAACTGAAGAGGTAACCCCAAAGACTCGCAACCCCAAGGCCAACAGGGTTCGAAAGCCAAGGGCTCCAACTGAAGAGGAAGCTCCAAAGACTCTGCCTCGTGACACCAGCGCAAAGCCAGAGGCTTCAGCTGAAGAGGAAGCCCCAAAGACTCTGCCTCGTGACACCAGCACAAAGCCAGAGGCTTCAGCTGAAGAGGAAGCCCCAAAGACTCTGCCTCGTGACACCAGCACAAAGCCGGAGGCTTCAGCTGAAGAGGAAGCCCCAAAGACTCTGCCTCGTGACACCAGCACAAAGCCGGAGGCTTCAGCTGAAGAGGAAGCCCCAAAGACTCTGCCTCGTGACACCAGCACAGCTGGTTTAGATGGCACCCAGGACTTACCACGTCACCAGCCAGAAGGCAGCACCCAGGACTTACCACGTCACCAGTCCGATGACTTGGAGCTAGAGCTTGAGCGACTGGTTGACGAGCTTTTTTCGGATGATGATCCGGGCATGGACGTTGATGATGCTGCGCCACAGAGTCCACTCGTCCTGAGTGAGAAAGCAACACACCTCTTCGAGTGTTTGGCTAAAGCCAAAGCTTCATCCAAAAACTGGCTCTCGCCAGCAAGCAAGAGCTCCAAGAACGAATCTGAGCCAGCACAAAGCTCCGGAAGCAAGGTTGGCGACAGACGGAGGCGTTCTACTAGCTCAGGGCGAGACATGCCAGAGAATGCTCAGCGCAAGCTGCGTTTCCCACCTCACTTGAACCTGCCAAAAGAAGCGATCCACCTCTCGGATTCCGACTAGCGCTTCTAAGCGGTGTCGGTTGCCATGGTGGCGGTCTGCCTGTTCGTAGATAGGACCTGCTAGGATGGTAGGTGGATGAGCAGATGTGTGTGTGTGTGTGTCACACAGCAAGCTTGAGAATAGTGCAAAACAGTCTTCCGATAACCCTTCTGTGTTCGCTGAGTAAGCTTGCCGGGTAGTTCCCTGATGACAGCCATTGAACTCAGGGTTCTTGTTTTTGTGTCTTGCAGCGATTTGTTTGGCTCCACAAGCCCCTCAGCTCCCACACTCGTGCTCCCCTGCCCCGCAGCAAGCATGACAGATGCCCCGGACCAGGAGATGCCTCAGAGCATCATGTGCATCAGGTGTGAGGAAGAGACAAGCATCTTGACGAGCTACCCAACTGGAAGGAACTGCTTGAGGCGGATCTGCTCCTGCTGTTCGTCCACAGACCGGTGCCTCTCTCGGATGGCTAAAGCACCGAAGAAGGGCTCTGCCGAAGAAGCCAAAGAAAGCGAGGAGGCCAAGAAAGCTCGAAAAAGCGCTGAGGCCCTGAGGGGAAGCGTGGCCAAGATGGGTTCCTCGGAGCGTGCCCAGTGGTACCGCCAAGAGAAACGGAAGCGGGCAACCGAGTCAAAGAAAAGCCGCAGGACCTTCGCAACGGCAGTGGGGGCCTTGGAAGAGACTCGCCAGACTGGGAACGAAGATTGCAGCGGCTCACGATACATGACCCCCCGCGACTGGTGCGCACGGGAAATGATCCTGAAGCAGTACAGTACCTTGGAGGATGCTATGGTAGCCTACGAGCAGCGCTGCACAGATCCGGACGTTGTGACCAAGGAGATCAACGGGGAACTCTGCCTCCGGGTCAACAACGGAGGTCTGGAAAATGTCGTGGACCGCCATACCGTTGCAGCATCCGTGCGGCAGCGGACTGACCTTGGCGATGGCGAGCAGCTTGATGGTTTCGAAGAGGAAATCGCACCTCGCATGAAACGTGCTTCTGACAAGCTCCAAACAGAGCGGCTTCTGTCAGAGCAGCAGGGCAAGCAGGCCTACGTTCCGGCCGTCGCGGTGCGACGAGATTTGGAGCAAGAGAAGGAAGTTGCTGAGAACAGAGCTGCTGAATTTCAGCAGCAAGCCTTGGCACTCAAGGAGAAAGCTGATCAAAAGAGGAAAGAGTTGAAGGAGAAGCAAGCAACCCAGCTTCCCTCCTTGGCAGTGGCAAAGCTCAGCCTCACCAACGCTATCCACAAGGCAAATGCTTCGATGTCCGAGCTGTTGAAGCGTCAGAAGGCCACAGCAGACACCTTGTGCAAGGACTTGACGAATGCTTTGTGCATGTCAGACGTCCCCGTGAAGAGAGAAGCCGAGGAAAAGACGAAAGTGCTGAATGGCAAGATCAAGGACCTGGAGACTGCCATGGAGGAGTCCATCGCAGAATGGAACACCAAGGCTGGTGACGAAAGCCTTGACATCGAAGCCATGGTGTCAATGGAGAAGGATCTGGCAGCCTACTTGAAGGAGTGGCACCTTGGCAAGCACTGCCAGGCAGTGTTGGACACGAAGCAGCAGATTAAAAACTTCCGCGAATTCACCTCAGACTGCAAGAAGGAGGTGAAGAAGCGGGACAAGCTGGCCGCGAAGGCGACAGTGAGGGGTTCGAACAAGAAGGCCAAGCTTGATCATCCGAACAGCCAGGCAGCTGCCGAGACCCCCGCCTTGGTGGTCAATCTGTTGAAGCACCTCAAGGAGAACCCGCTTCCCGATGAAATCATCAACTGCGCAACGGAGCCAGAGGATGAGATGACAGTGCCCCTTCTGCTCCCACCAACGCCGATGGAAGGCTTTACCCGGGATGTGACCCGGCACGAGTATTACAGCGAGCAAAAGAAGTGGGTGGAGCAGATGCTGCTGAGGAGCAGCCAGAAGTATTCGTGTGCGGTGGTCACCAGAGACAATGTGGCCAGGCCCTTCTTGCAGCAGCTGGACCAGATCCTGCCGGTGCCACTGCGTTCCGTGGCACGACCCTCGAGCAAGGAGCTGCAAGAGATCTGGCAGTTGTACTTTTACCAGATGGCCGGGGACTCCGGCCGCCTCTCGATGTCCACTGACTGGGGCTTGCCCGAATTGCGCATCTGCTGCGAAGGCAAGGAGATCTACTTGGGGTTCCCCGTGAAGAAGCTAGCCGGCAACACGACGGCCGAGATGCTGCAGCACCTGGAGCGGATGCGTGCAGAAGAGTTCCTCACGGCAGTTGAGCGGGATGGCTGGTGTGTGACATGCCGCCCTGGGAGGGGAGTCGTGCTGCCCACGAATTGTTTGTTCGTTCATCTGAGCCTGCAGGGACCTGAGACCTGCCACGGAGCCAGGATTCACATCGTGTCTGACAAAAGCCTCCAGACGGCTCTCACTCACCTGGAGAGGCAGGTCCAACAGGACCCGACACTGGAGTCCAAAAGAACCGGCCAGCTGCTGAAGTGGATCCGCGAGAGGTGAACTGTGCGGCATCCTTAGCGTCCAGGCTGCAGCTTCTGCTGCTAACCTGTGACCTTATGGATCATTCACCTTGGCTTCGTGGCTGCCACTGTTGGCTACCCACTTGCCTGCTCCCCGCAACCCCATCTCATCGGGGTGCGGTTTTTAACAGTTGTTTTCGGCAGGGGTGCTGCTTCGCAGCTATCCCTTCGGCAGGGGTGCTATCCTGTGGGCTGCTGCTTTTGCAGCTAACCCATCGGCAAGGGTGCTGCTTCGCAGCTATCCCTTTGGCAGGGGTGCTGCTTGGCAGCTACACTGTGGGCTGCTGCTTTTGCAGCTAACCCATTCTTGCCTTTTTCCGAATCCTGGGAAGATACAACTGACACCAAGACGTGCGGGAGAATAGTGGGATCAGCGTCTGAGAGCAGAGCCTTAGGACTAGGACAAGTACAGACCTCAGCAGTATCTGAAGCTGTAGGCTCTGGAGAAGCGGTTTGGGTACACACTCGTGCTTACTGTTGAGGTCGGGTTTCTCAGGGTGTTACTGTGCACAGTGTCACCGGGTTCCCTGTCAGCCAAGCTTCACTTTTGAAGCTTGCAAAGGGATGTATCGATTCACCTGTCAACAATCTGCTCTCAGACAACCCACAAACAAAAAAGTTGTGGGCCAAAGCCGTAGGGCCGTAGGGAGTCCTGGGTGTCCGGGGTTATGTCAGGAGTTTCGGGGGGGGGGACGGGGTTGTGTTCGGGATGTTCCGGAGGGGGTGTCCGGGATGTCCGGAGTGGTGTCCGGGGTGGTGTCCGGGATGTCCGGGGCATGTCCGGGGCATGTCCGGGGCATGTCCGGGATGTCCGGGGCATGTCCGGGGTTGTGTGTCCTGAGGTCTGTGTCCCGAGGTCCCACCCAAGGTTTATGCATTAATATCATCTAGGATGGGACAGGGGAGAGCATTTGCTGTACTGCTGCATTTCATGAACCGCAGAAGTTAAGCTCTGTCAGTTTCGGTGTTGAGCGGTGTGCCTTTCAGGATGTCCAGCCAACGTTTGTTCGATAGCCAAGTGATGCTGGACAACGACTCTGTGCTGTTCGACAGCCAGGTTGATCCAGGGACTTGGGCAGCGGGGCGCACGTTGGCTTCACCGGTTGTGCCTGCTGCTAGTTCTACTGCAGTGCACCAGACTGGCCTGAAGCGCAAGAATGCATGCCTGGAATGGGAAGGCGATTTTCCAGACACCCAGGTAGAGCTGTATCCGCCGCCTACTATCGTGAATATCAACGAGGACCCAAGCCCAAAACCGAAACCCCGCAATGAGGTGGCTGAGAAGTCCTCAGAAAAGTCCTTGCAAGAACAGCTAGAAGCCTCCCAGTCGAAGGTGAGTGAGCTGCAGGAACTGAACAGAACTCTGCACTGCAAAGCCGCGGAGTTAGCACAGCAGCTGGTGCAAGTGATGGAGGAAAAAAACAATCTTCTGGCTGAGAAGCATGCGAAGATGATCGCTGACTTGAGGGTGGTGCGTTCTGCCCGCGAAGAGCTTGACGAGCTTTTGGATCTTAATTTTGATGACGACGACGATCAATGCTGAGAAGCAGTTCCTGAGGCTTGGCCTTGAAGTTTCTGTTGCCGTCCTGGCTGCTGGGGAGCTTTTTCAGCCAATGCAGTTTTTGGCCACGGGCCGCAGACTTTTCATTCAGGGCAGCAGGCTCAGGGTGCTACCGCGAAGGCTTCGCGATGCGCCCAGTGCCAGCCGCCTTGAAGAAAGAGGCTCATGGGTAGTATGTATACGGCTAGAAAGGCAGGGGAATGCAGGGGACTACAGAAACCAGGTGCTCCGAGCGTGAGTGTCGGAACAGTGGAAAAAGAGGACCTGAGCTTGTGTAGTTTCTGAACGGTAATAGGGATGTGTTATGGGCCTTGTTAGGGAGGGTTTTGGACTGGCGAGGGCTTGTGCGTGCTACCAGAAAAGGACCGATTTTGTTTCAAGGGGACGTGTTTTTTTGGTTGGGAAAACGCAGCTTTTGAGTGAACGGTTTAAACCCTATTAGAACGAATGCAATTTTTCTAAAACGGTTCATAACCTTTTTTTATTTCGACCCCGTTTGCAGCAAGGGTTAACGCCCCCCGGGCCTAGATGAATCACTTATAGGTGCAGTGCACCTATAAGACAGGCCCGGCAGACATTCTGGAGGCAGCTAGACAGATGCACGCCAGGATGGTGCAGTTGAATGAGACAGAGAAGACAGTCGTTCGCTGCATGCGGCAGGGAGGCTGGTTCCACTTCCGTCCAGACAGTGAAGGCAGGCTTCAGGACTGTGGCAGCCAGAAATGGTGTCTGGACTTCCCTGAAGGCAATGCCAAGCTAGGCAGGGACCACCTCAGAGAAAGGTCTCGTTGGGTGGACAAGACAGGCAAGGTGCTTCCGTGGACAGAGGCAGACAGCAAGACATTTGATGAATCCAATGCATTCGAACCCGAGGCTACGTACCTGCTTGGCCAGACAGACATACACTTGAGCTTCCGAGCGAAGCCCAATCTCCTTGCTCAGTCAGAAACAGAGCTCAGAGAGGTCATTCTGAGACAGGTCCACCCGAACGAGAGGAGACGGCTTTTCCAGGAACAGGTGGACCAGACAACAAGCCAGACAAAGACTGAGAAGCAGCAGAAAAAGGAAAAAAGGATCAGGAACGCGAAGCAAGACAGAAAAGGCGCAAACTTTTGAAAGAATGGAGACAGCAGCAAGCCAACAAGACAAAGAAGCAGGCTCTGCTGTCTGTCGTGCCCAAAGTGGGCCAGAAAAAGGCCAAGAAGAAGGCCTCCAAAGGCGACAAGAAGCCCAGCGAGGTGAAGAAGCAGCAAAAGAGCCAGGCAGCGAGGGACACTTGCATGGCAAGCAAGCTCGAGTGATCGGTGACCTGGCTCCGCAGACGCTGCTGGGCAAGATCGTGGTGTGTGGAAAGCAGACAGACAGCCAAGTCCTGATCAATGCTGATGGACTTCATGAATGGGTCAGCCACACAGACATTACGCTGGACGTCAGAGACAGACAGTTTCCGCTGGTTTTGGATTTTGAGTCTTTCCCCAGTGCTGCAGCCAGTGAGGAAGCGGCAGCCAGTGCAAAAGATTTGCGGCTTTACAAGCACGAAGAGCTGCTGACAGACAGCCAGCTCGAAGCTGGCATCAGGGAGATGTCATACCGATTCTCCCATGGAGCAGAGCCAGCCAGCCTGTGTGTTTTGCGGCCAGCAGAGGCCAAGCAACTTATCCAGACACATACACTCAAGGCAGCAGCAAAGACAGCCATGGACAGCCAGGCTGGTTTGGTCTTGGCAGTCGTGCAAAGCCAGCCTCCGAGACACTGGTCCTTGCTGGTGGTCGAGACAGTCAGAGACAGCCCCGAAGCGAAGGTCAGGTACTATGACACGTTGCCCGGTGAGGCAGCCTACAAGGAAGCCAGTGCAGTTTTGAAGGTGCTGCTGCAGACAGCCAAGAAACAGGCCCAGCCTTTGCCTGCGCCAGTCAGTCTTGCTGTACCTGGAGCAGGAGTGGCGGCGGTGGATGGGTGAGGCCCCGCAGCCACTGCAGAAAGACTTGCCAGCCAGAAGCAGCCAGCTGAACCACAGGATTCAGCTGCTGCTGCGAAACAAAGAGCTAGCCAGACAGAAAGAGAGCCAGCAGCAAGACAGCCAGACAGCAGGAGACACCATCGTTTTTGGCTGTGCCCACTGCAGTTTTGCTCTGAGTGGCTGCCTTCGCTGCAACAGAACGCAGTTTTTGAAGTATATGAGTAGCCAGGCACACAAACAGGCAGAGGAGGCAGCAAAGGCACCCAAGGCCCAGGCCAAGACCAAGGCCAAAGCAAAGGCGAAGGCTCTTGGAAAGCCAGGCAGCTCAGGAGCCATCTCGTGCACAACTAAATAATGAATTACATCTCGAGTTTTAAATATAATTAATTACAGTAGTTACTTCTTCGTACTGGATGTGCCTTGCTTCGCATGCTGGCTGGATTGTGCCAAATCGTAGTACAAGCTTAGTACTGGATGTGCCTCGTTTCGCAAGCTAGTTCAATGGTGCCAAATCGTAGTACAAGCTTAGTACTGGACGTGCCTTGTTTCGCAAGGTACTGTTTGAAAAGGCATTTTTTAGTAATTAGTGCAGAATTGACTAGAAGTGCGGTAACTGGCAGTAGTGCAGCAACTGGCAGCAATGTGGTAATTGGCAGTTGTGCAGTACTCGGCAGCAGTGCAGCAATGACCAGTAGTGCAGTACTTGGCAGTAATTAGTGCAGTACTTGGCAGCAGTGCAGCAATGACCAGTAGTGCAGTATTGGCAGTAGTGCAGTATTCTGCAGCAAACTGGCAGTACTCTCGACGCAGAGTGCCCAAAGCTTTTGGTCACCCAAAGTCTCGGTGCCCAAAGCTTTTGGTCACACAAAGTCTCGATTCCAGGCGGGGAAGGGCCCAAATGACGCCCCCGGGGATTGAAGCGGTGCTGACGTGAGCTCTCCGCCCACCCGTTAGGCTATGAAGGGATAGGAGCGGAGACGGCGATGACCCCATCTGCAGTCACGGAGAGATCACAATAGTCGCAGCCCGGTGGGGTCTCCGGTGAGTGTTCCGAGTCGCCACCCCCTTTTGCTGAGCCTCCCAGTGCCGACTGCAGTGAGGCTTGCCCTGTGGCTTCGGGTTTCTGAGCTTGATGTGAAGCTTCAAGCGCTGGCCGGTCACCTTGCTGTGCAGTTCAGTCTCCGCTGCTGTGTACACCAGCTCCAGCTCCAAGCCCATGCTGAGCAATCGATGCCAGTCTTCCAGCTGCAGCTCCAGAGGGTTCTACAGAGGGAGGGGTTTAGCCCTGAACTTTAGCCTACACCAAAAAACAGGAGCAGTTGCTAGCACCTCCAATGGTGGCCGCTGGACCCAGCGAGTCAAAATCAATTTTGGCTCAGTGGTTAAGGATTGGGCTTTGTTGCCCGAGCCATAGATCAAAAGAATTACCTTTACAGGTAGATCTACTTGCCTTGTTTCGCATGCTGGCTGGATTGTGCCAAATCCTAGGACAAGCTTAGTACTGGATGTGCCTCGTTTGCATGCTGGCTGGATTGTGCCAAATCGTAGGACAAGCTTAGTAATTAACTACTGGATGTGCTTCGTTTCGCATGCTGGCTGGATTGTGCCAACTCGTAGGACAAGCTTAGTACTGGATGTGCCTCGTTTCGCAAGCAGGCTGGATTGTGGTTGATCGTAGTACAAGCTTAGTACTGGAAATGCCTCGAATCGCATGCTGGGCAGGATGGTGCTGGATTGTAGTACGAGCTTAATTCATTCATTAATTACTCAGACATAATCAGTATCGTCCTTCATGCGCCAGATAATTAGTTAGTTTGAGTTTAATTAATCAATTAGTTCTACTTCATTAATTATCTGGATTTCAACATCTCTTATAACTTCCACGGACCGCTCGCACCAGCCGGGAAGGAAAGCTGACTTGAAAGGAAGTCCCGCAGGCAGGACTTCATTTCAGACGCTTGCACAGACAACCAGATCAATCAATTCAGTAACTTTACCATCCGAGATCCGTCACTTTCCATTCTCAGTCTCCTTTTCCAACGAAACATGCAGGCCGGGTTTGCCGGAAGACAGCCAGCCGAGACGCCTGACAGCCGCTGCAGGCCGACTCTCTTCGATTGTGCAGACACCAGACGGCTTGTTCAGTGATATTAATTATCAAAGATAGACAAGAACGACTTTCCGTCAAAGTTTGTTTCCTGCCGAAAAGAAGCATGCAGGCCGTCTTTTCTTGGGCAGACAGCAAGCCGCCTGACAGACGGTGCAGGCCGAATCCATTGCTGTGTTCGTTTCAGCAGGCAGCCTGTTCAGTCATGCAGGGAGTGCTTTCATTTGCCATTCGACCTGCAAAGCAAGCTGCTCCAATCCAGGCAGCGGGCCTGGAACAGTAAGTAGCAGCACAGGACTTACTTTCAGAACACAGCTAGATGAGAGGCACAGACACACACTGGGCAGCGAGCCTGGAACAGAAAGAACAACACAGGATTTACTTTCAGAACACAGCTAATTAGGTGAGAAACACACACACACAGACAAGTGGGAGACAGACAAAGGTAGCCAGACAGACAGACAGACAGCCATGGCCTTGCAAGCCCTGGAGTACTTGTGCAAGTTCTCCGACAGCGAGATCCAGACAGCTGGACGCCAGGTAGACAGTGAGAAAGTCCGACGACTGTGTCACAGCTTGGTGGACTGCCTTGCCCAGCGAGTGACACAGACGGACTCAGGGCAGACAGCCGCACCATCTGCCGCACCTGCAGACAGCCAAGCCAGCCAAGCTGCCCCTCCTCGGAAAAGGAGTGTGAGCAACAAGAGGGGCAAGATCGAGCCTTACAAGACAGACAGCGGTGCCGCTGATGGTGGCCAGCAGGCAGGCCAGGCAGGAAGAGACAAGAGCAGGCCGCCAAACAAGAGCAAGCTGCCGAAAGACAGTCAGGCAGACCAGGTAGCGCCACCGGCAGCTCCGCCAGCTCCGCCACAGACGAGCCAGTGGTCTGGGTGGTACAGCCAGAGTCAGAGCAGCCAGTCAGATTGGGGCAGCCGCCAGTCAGACTGGTGGTCGACCAAACCTTGGTGGGAGTGGGAGTCAGAAAGCCAGACAGAGAGCCCACCATGGTCGCGAAAGGCAGACAGATAGGCGGCCGCGGCCGCTACAGCCAGGCACAGCGCACTCACTTTTGCATGGTGCAGTGCCTGAAGTGCAAGGCCGAGCCTTGCAACAAGAGGATCGACGGCCACTGGCCGCACTTCTGCCGTGCCTGCAAGCCCCAAGGGGCGCCTGACCCTAAGTGGTAGGGCAGGCAGGCAGGCAGGCAGTGGCCGTCGACCTCTGCCTCCATCCAGACAGCCAGACAGACAAGGCAGTGGCCGGACAGCTAGACAGCCAGACAGAGACACACCCTTGCAGGCAAGAAAAAAATCGCCTTCAGAGTGGGAATCGCTGACTCATCAATCAAGCAGATAGAAGCAGATAGTGATTGTGTTCTCAATTGCAGACTGAGAATCTCAGTGCATGGTGCCTTTAATTATTGCCTGTTGGCCAGGCGCCCGCGACTGCCACTCTGCCGCCAGACAGCCGTGTCAGCAGTGTACGGGCCAACAAATAAGCTGTGGCTTCACTTGCTAATTAAGAGTGCTTTGCGAGCAGAGTAATTATTCGGTGGAGACCGTTCCGAACGAAACCTGCCTTAGCCTAAACGGCCCTAAACTCTGTGGGCTCTTCTATTCATGGATGCGCAGCCAAACCTAAACCTTTTGGTGGTCAGAGAGAGGGGATTCGCAGCGAGTTTTTCAGAGAGGCAGGCAGTGCTGATTGCTCGCATTGCTCACGTTGTGGAAGCTCGCAGCCAGCAAGCAGCACACGTTGTGGAAGCTCGCAGCCAGCAAGCAGCAGACCGGAAAGCCCCTGTGAAGAAGACAGCCAGACCAGCAGGCCGGGCGACTCAAGAAAGCCCTTAAAATTCTTTCACAAAGATGAATGCTGGCAGGCAGTCAGCATGGCCAGCGAGGAAGCAGCAGCAGCCACAGCCAGACAGGCTGATTCGAAACCTTCCTCCTCGCCCTAAATCTTAAACCATAATTAATTAATTAATTAATTACAAGGGTTTGGGGTTGTAAAAGGGTTGCTTGAGAGGTTGGAAGGTGATTTCGGGCTCCGAGGCAGCCAGGCAGTGAGTGTGCAAGGCTTCAGGGAGTTCAGGGTTTCTTCGGAGGTTGGAAGGTGGGGTGGGGCTCAGAGGCAGCGAGGCAGTGAGTGCGCGAGGTTTCAGGGAGTTCAGGGCTTCTTCGGAGGTTGGAAGGTGGGGTGGGGCTCAGAGGCAGCGAGGCAGTGAGTGTGCAAGGTTTCAGGGAGTTCAGGGCTTGGGGGTTGGGGTGTAATTACTTAGTAATTAATTAATCAGTAGTAGTAGTAGTAGTAGTAGTAGTAGTAGTAGTAGTAGTAGTAGTAGTAGTAGTAGTAGTAGTAGTAGTAGTAGTAGTAGTAGTAATTGGTAGTCGTCGTCGTAGTAGTAGTAGTAGTAGTCGTAGTAATTAGTCGTAGTAGTAGTAATTAGTGGTAATAGAACTGGATGTGCCTCGTTTCGCATGCTGGCTGGATTGTGCCAAATCGTAGTAATTACAGGCTTAACTAGCAGTAATTAATTAATTAGTGCAGTAATTGGCAGTAGTGCAGTAATTAATGACCAGTGTTGCAGTCATTGGCCGTAGTGCAGCAATTGGCAGTAGTGCAGCAATGACCAGTAGTGCAGTAATTATCAGTAGTGCACTAATTAATTTGCAGTAATGCAGTAATGACCAGTAATGCAGCCATTGGCCGTAGTGAAGCAATTGGCAGTAGTGCAGTGATGACCAGTAGTGCAGTAATAAATTAATTAATTACTTGGCAGTAGTGCAGTAATGACCAGTAATGCAGTAATTGGCAGTAGTGCAGCAAGTCATGCAGTTGGGCGCAGGGCCATCGGCGATCAACCGTTCCTCCACAACACCTCCACAACACTCCACAACACTTCCACAACACTTCCACAACACCTCCACAACACCTCCACAACACCTCCACAACACCTCCACAACACCTCCACAACACCTCCACAACACTTCCACAACACTTCCACAACACTTCCACAACACCTCCACAACACCTCCACAACACTTCCACAATAATTACATCCACAACACTTCCACAACACTCCCACAACACCCACACAACACCTCCACAACACTTCCACAGTAATTACATCCACAACACTCCCACAACACTCCCACAACACCCACACAACACTTCCACAACACGTCCACAACACTTCCACAACACTTCCACAACACTTCCACAACACCTCCACAACACCTCCACTCCACAACACCTCCACAACACTTCCACAACACTCCACAACACTTCCACAACACCTCCACAACTAACAAACATTTCGCTTAGGAGTGTGTTGCCCTGTAATCCTGTAGATGAGCTGTTTGCCACATGATTTTGTATAGGATGGAACAAATGTTCCACTGTGGTGTTTAGGCTCAAGGGACGCACCCAAGACAGCCGTGCGCCCGAGGAAAAGTGAAGTGCGAATATCTGTGTGAGGTGAAAGGGTCCGGAACGTACCCGTAAAGCGTTTTATGGTAGCGGAGCTGAAGGCCAGGACCTTCGGCTGAAGAAGAGCCCAATACAAGGAGAAACGAGCCTTGGGCCCCAGTGTCACGGAAAGTAAAAGAAAGGAAAGTTGAATGGCCACGCCAAGTCCAGCTGGAGACGCGGATTTGCCTGTGTCCCCTGGTCACGGTGGTCAAGGAGGAGATACACCAAGTGATACGCCAATGGCGATGCCTGCACCAGAAGGAGTTGCAGGAGGATCCCTTCAGGCCCTGATAGGGAACCTGTCGGCAGCAGCGCAAGCTTTGGCGAGTGCTGCAGGTACAGGAAGTACCAGAAGTTACGACTCTGCAGCTAAGCTGGTGAAGAGTCCGGATGTGTTCGCTCCAAAGAATCTGGAGGAGGAAGTTTCACAGTGGCCAGATTGGAGTTTCAGTTTCAAAGTGTTTGTGGGCTTCATTGATCCCACCTATGCAGAAGAGTTGAAGAAAGTGGAGCTGGCACCACCAAATCCAGCAGATTATACAGTTGGTGAAAGAGAAAGAAGTACAAAGCTGTATGCGATTTTGGCCTCGTATCTTAGGAACAGGCCATTGAAGTTATTGAAGTCAGAAGGAAGTCCAGATGGATATTCTGTCTGGAGGAGACTGTTTGAAGAGTTGGAGCCGTCAAGCCGAACAAGAGGGCTGGCAATGGCTCAAGCTCTAGTGAGCTTTCCCCAGATGACGAAGGGGACTTCTATCTTAGACTATCTGCTTACCTACGAAAAAGTGGTTGCGGAATACGAAAAACTGTCCGAAGGAAAACCCTACGATGAGAATTTGAAAATCGGAACAGTACTCAAAGGTTTGCCAAATGAGTTGAGGAAACATATCCTGATAGGATTGACCCCTACGACGAAGTACGCAGACATCAGGAAGAAGTTGCTTGAGTATGAAAGGAGTACCCAATCGTGGAATGCGGAGAACATTTTGCAGTCTTTCAACATGGAAAGCGCAACGAAGAGTACACCCTACAGTGGGCCACAACCAATGGATGTTGATCGAGTGAAAGGAAAAGGAAAAGACAAAGGGAAAGGATACGACAACAAAGGAAAAGGAGGAAAAGGAAAAGGATACGACAACAAAGGAAAAGGAGGAAAAGGAAAAGGATACAACAACAAAGGAAAAGGAAAAGGATACGACAACAAAGGAAAAGGAAAAGGTGGTTATAGAAATGCACGAGCAGTGGACGCTGGTGGCTACGGGAAAGGGAAGTTCACAGGAGAGTGCCACATATGCGGAAAGACAGGACACAAAGCAGCTGATTGCTGGCAGAATCAAGGAAAGGGAAAAGGAGGTAAAGGCAAAGTGAGACAGGTAGAAGAGGAAGGAACCCATCAAGGAGATCACGAGAAGAGTTCCTCTAGCAATGCCCCTCCTGCGAAGAATGAGACTGGTCAAGTGAGGCAGATCACAGCTGAAGCAGCGCGACAAGCAAGAAGAGTAGAGATGACACAAGAGTGGAACGATGAGGATGAAGAGCTCAACTTTGTGAGATTGTGTCAAGAGTTTGAAGGTTTGGTTCAAGGAGAGCTGAGAAGAGTTGAGGAGTTTGATATCTCTTCGAGCGATGAAGTGGAAGAGATCGAGGAGGAACCGACTGATGGTTTGATGGAGTGGTACCAAGGATGGTGGTTCTTGGAAACAGAAGTTGAAAGAAGTGTGAGAATGGTTTCTGAAGGAGATGATGTGAGAAGAACAGCAAGAGAAGTGGATGCATGTGAGGTAGTGCTCGACAGTGGAGCTGACTGCCATGTGTTGCCTATGGATTGGGCAGAAGAAGTCGGAGAAACTTCGAACTTTGAGTATCATCTGAAAGATGCGCAAGGGAAAGTGATCCCAACGTTGCCTGTGAGGCAGAATGTGACGTTTGTTTTCACGAAGGAGTCTGGAAAGAAGTTGAAGATCACTGACAGTGCTGTTTGCGGCAATGTCACCCAACCTTTGTTTGCGGTAGGAAAGATGTGGAAGCTAGGTTGGGGTACGGTGAATGAAGATGGAAGATTGTGGTTGAAGAAAGGAAGTGTTAGGATACCGATATACTTCAAAAGGAATTCCTCAATGGCGAGGATGTGTATACGGAGACTTGAAGGAGAAGAGATGAATGTGCAGCCTGTGAGGCTGGAGCGAGAACTGAAGAATGAGTTGAAGAGCAAAGAAGATGAAGATGGTTGGTTTGTGCTAAATGACGGCACGCCTGCAAGGTTTGATTGGTTTATGGGGAAGACGTTTGACCCAACGGGTCAGTTCCCTAACAGACTCTATGAGGGAGCAGGAGATGAAGGCGATTATTTTCCTTATAGGACAACCTTGCTAGGAAAGATGAAAAGAAGTGGAGAAAGAGTGTTGAACGAAGTGGATTGGAAGAGTATGGATTTCTTTGAGTGTACGGAGATCTGGAAGGATCGCGAAAGAGTGCAACTTGGGGCGAGTCCTCAAGCAAGGTTTGAGGTGATGGTCACCTTGTTGGAAAAGGGATTGAAGGAACCGAGTGACTATGGGTTGCTCACGAACTTGGAAGAGCTTGAAAGAGAACTGGCACAAGAAGGAGTGCCAATGGAGGTCACAGGTACCTCCTCAGGTTCGAAAGACAAAAAGGGAAGTGAAAAAGAGGAACCGAAGAGAGGAGTTCCGGTGATCGGTGAAGATGAAGAAGAAGTGATGGTGATTGGACCGATAAAGCTGACGCGCCAGAGTGAGTTGAAGGAGATGAAAGCGGCGTGCAAGTATCTGCATATCTCGAAGAATGGATCGAAAGAGATTTTGTGGAAAAGATTGAAGAAAGAGGTTGCGCTGAGCAAAGTGAAAGCGCAAGCCCAAATCTCTGAAGATATCAGAAAAGAGTTTGAGAGAGAGCCGATTCCAGAGGCTCTGCCTGCTTTGCCGAGCCCGGAAGAGATTGAAGCACATGAGTTGACGCATTTGCCGAGAGCGCCCTGGTGTGAAGCATGCCAGGCAGCAAAGAGCAGAGAAGACAACTTTGAAGAGACGAAGGAGAAAGCGCAACGGCCCGTGTTTAGCTTGGACTTTATGTTCACAGGAACACAAGGAGATGAAAAGGAGAGAGATCCGCTTGCTATTCAGCTTGCTGGAGTTGACAACGACACGAAATTCCTGATAGCTATTGCGGTGCCAACGAAAGGAGGAGATGCAGTGATAAACCACGCAGTGAGTGAAGTGGTAAGAGTGCTAGCCCTTTTGGGTTACGCTGAAGTGGTGATTAGAACGGACACCGAGCCAGTGATGCTTGCCATCAGGAGAGGAGTTCAGGTGGCAAGGACGAAACAAGGTTTGAAGACGGAGTTGCAAGATGCCACACCTGATGAGCATCAAGGGTTGCCTGTGGAAAGGTATATCCAAACTGTAAGGAACCTTGCAAAGACGTTGTTGGCGACGGTTGAGCAACGAAGTGGAACGGCCATCGGATCTGATGTCCCGCTTTATAGCTGGGCATACAGACACGCAGCATGGCTGCACAACAGGTTTCATGTTGGAAGAGATGGCAGAACTGCGTTTGAAGCGACAGTGGATCGAACGTACAAAGGGAAGTTGGCCCCGTTCGGGTCAGCAGTGTTTGGAAAAGCAGTGCCAAAGACCAAGGAGAAAGGAGAACCTTGGGAGAAAGGAGTCTTTCTTGGAAAGGACTACGCGAGCAATCTGAACCTAATTGGCACAGGTAGAGGAGTGATTAAAGCGAGGACAATGAGAAGATGTGCTGAGGCATATCAGCCGGAGCTTTTGCAACTTTCGGTTGGAGCTCCATGGGATCATCAGCTGAAGGCTTTGAGGTTTAAGAAGAAGAGAATTGTGCCTATTGATGATGGGCCAGGACTGCCAAGATTGGCGGTGGAAGCTGACAAAAGAGTAGAAGAAGAAAAGAGAAGCGAGCCTTCGCCGCAAGCGACCGCCAAGGAAGCTCAAGTTCTTCTAGCAAGAGTTCGTCGCTGTCTGGAGCAACGCCAGAAGCAATGGACGACGAGAGCGATGACGATGATGATGATCCAGGAGAGGTGAGAACAAAGAGAAAAGCGGAAGATGAATTGGTGCCCGATGAAATGACGTTGGAAGAGTTTCAAAGAGAAGTTGCAAAGAGGAATGCAGAAGAAGAAGGAGAAGGGTCACCGAAGAAAGAACCAAGAGTAGACGAAGGAACTGGAGAGGTAGAAGAAAGAGTTGAAAAGGTGCCAAGACTTGGAGACGAAGCACGAGGAAGTGCGGCGCGAGTGGAATACCACATTCGGAGATTCGCCAAGAGCGAGGATCCCGAAGAGCATGGAGATGAGTATGTTGATCTCGACGAGACACAGCTGTTTCTGGAAGAAAGTCGAGAGTTCCAGAGCAAGTGGAACGAGAAGGTGTGTGAGACAGAAGAGGACCTAACGGTTACTTGGTCTCACGAGTATGATGATGGGCCACCAAAGTTGGAAGCTGAAGATTTGGAAAAGGTGGACCTGAAAGCGGAGAGAACAGAAATCGAGAGACTATTGGAGATGAAAGTTCTAAAAGAAGTGGAACTGGATGAGAATGGAGAGTTGAAGAAAGGACCGAATGGAGAAGAACCAAAGAGACTCAGTACAAAGTACGTGTTGGATTGGAGGCATAGGGACCTCCAATGGAAGAGGCGAGCCCGCCTAGTGGCGCGGGAGTACAAGTGGCTGACGGACTACGATCTCTCAGCGCTATACTCACCAACGAGTATTGGTTCGAGCATCAAGCTGTTATCAGCTTTGTGTGCGAGTTCAAGAGACTACGAGATGATCTCGATAGACATTTCGGACGCGTACCTTCAGGTGCCACAGAAGGAGTACACGGTTGTGAGTTTAGGAGGAAAGTGGTACCAGCTGCAGTACACCCTGCCGGGACAACGAACAGGAAGCAGTGATTGGTTTGAGCACTTACGAGAAATCCTGGAGAAAGAGAAGATGGTTTCCGATGTGGGGTTACCAAGTTTCTTCTACAAGTTTTCAGAGACCCCAGGAGAAGGTGGAACGCTGATGAGTACACATGTGGATGATTTGGAAGTGTTTGGAAAACCAAAAGAGAACCAAGCAGTGGTTGATCTGCTGCTGAAGCACAAGTTGAAGATAAAACTGGAAGGACCAGTGAAAGTTGGAGAAGGAAAGTGTACTTTCTTGAAGAGGACGTTCTTAGGAACGAAAGAAGGAATTGAGATCAGGATGGACGGCAAGTATCTTGAGAAGTTGGAAGAGATTTTAGGTTTGGGGAAAGCCCTGCCAAAGAAGTTGCCGTTTCCAATGGATTACGGAAGATCGTTGAAAGACGACACGCCCTTGGATGCAGATGAACATCATCTGTATAGATCCTGTGTAGGAATCCTATTGTATATGACACCGGAGAGACCTGATTTGGGATTCGCTACGAAGTGGTTGTCAGGGAAGTTGGCAGCGCCAACGCGAGGAGACTTAGCAGTGCTTAGGCACGTGGCAAAGTATGTGAAAGCGACAGCCCACTACGTGATAGAACACAAAGAGGCATATCCTGGAAAGAGTTTTCTAGATCCAAGTGATAAGAGAACTGAGAATGCCTACAAAGATGTTTTTACGGCAAAGAGTTTGATCGAGGTAGTGACCGACGCCGACTGGGCGACCGATCGAGAGAATAGGCAGTCAACGAGCTGCGTGTTGATTTTCGTGAACAGTAACATCGTTTACTTTCACGCGAGAAAGCAAAAAGCGACGGCTTTGAGCAGCTGCGAAAGCGAACTGGTGGCAGCTGTTGGAGGTTTGAGTGAAGGAGTTTTTCTACAGAACCTGTTGCACAGAGTTCTAGGGATTAGGCCGGAGATGGTGATTAGGATGGATTCTAGCAGTGCTAGGTCTATTCTTATGAAGAAAGGCCTAGGAAGAACGAGGCACATTGATGCAGGACTGCTTTGGGTTCAAAGGCTTACTTCTGTAGGTCTTCAAGTGAAAGCGATAGCTGGAAAGGAGAACCCTGCAGATGTAGGGACAAAGGCTTTGTCGAGGAACGCTGTTGTGAAGTGTTTGGAGAGAATCGGTGTGAAAACTGGAGAAGAGTGTGAAGAGGTCAGGATAGCAAGTGATTTCAAGATCCCTACGAAGCATCTGAGAAGACTGGTGATGATGATGATGGTTCAGCAATGTGATGGACTAAAAGAGCAAAGCAGTAGAAGCAGTGAAGGTGGAAACTTTGGTTTGGTGATGATGGTGATGATGATGACAATGGTTGTTATCTTGGTTTGCAACGGTAGCCTGTGGAAGAGTCTGGTTGGAAGTGCTGAATGCATGTTTTGTTCCGCCGCTGCCGTTTTTAACTCAAGGAAGGAAGTGAGAAGAGAGGAAGTGAAAAGAAAAGAAGTGAGGAGAAAAGAAGTAGAAAGAAAAAGAGAAGTGAAAAAGATGGCCGACGACGCGGCCCTCAAGACGATGATCAAGGACGAATGCCGAAGCATAGAGTCCGTAACCCTCTGCGAAAGAGAGCTCAAAAAGGAGCGAGAGAGGAGGTTAACCCTGGATGCCCTATGGCCCGAAGTGCAACGCCTCAACCAACAGTTTGAGCCTAAAGAAGCGGCCCCGTCAGAAGCTGCAACGACGGAGGTTAAAGTGCCTGAAGAGTTCAAGAAAACAGCCGAGGAATTGGCTGTAGAGGCACAAGGAAGCAAAGGGAGTGCCGAAGGAAGCCAGGCACAAGTTATGGAAGATAGAGTGAGTGAACTGAGGCAGAAAGCCTTGGATGCTTCCGAGAGGCGAAGGGGCCAGAAGGAAAGGGCAAACGAAGCCGCAGAGAAAGCAAAGGAAACAAAAGAAGAAGAAGAGAAAAAGAAGGAGAAAGAAGAAGAGGAGCATGAAGCCTCTGAGAGCGAGGAGAAAGTGAGTTCGGAGAAAGAAGAGGAAGAGCAAAGCTCCGAAAAGGAGGAAGACAAAAAGAGAGGCGAGAAGAGAAAGAGAAAAGACTCTGAGTCGAGTGATGATGAGTACAAAGAGATTATGAACAAGCTGGCAAAGAAGTCAGTGCTGGAAGAGGAAAAGAGAGTGCAGGACCTGCTTGGGCAGATGAGGGTTCTGCAGGAGAAAGTGGATGAAAAGAGAAAGAAATTCGCCATTTATGGTGATTTGTACACGTACAAGCAAAAGCAGAAGAAGCTCAAGGAGGAAGAAAGAGACAGATTGATTGCAAAAGAGATAGAGGTAAAGGAGGAGCTGAAGCGGGTAGCGGACGAAGTGTTCGTTGCCAAAGAGTCCATAGAGAAACAACTGGACAAACTGAGAGCCGAAGAGGAGGAACAGGAAACGGAGGCTACATTGATAATGGACGAGGAGTCCGCCCTGCAAAAAGAAATGGACCGAGTAAGACCGAAACTCCATGCTGCACTGGAGGAGTTGAAAGCGAAAAGGAAGGAACTACAGGTTCCAGCAGGTGGACTGCTTCAGGGAGAAGCTGAGCAAAAGCTGGAAGAGATGGAGCGCAAGAGGATTAAAGAGATTAAAGAGCTCCAAGAGACAAAAGAAAGGGAGATCAAAGAGGAAATAGACAAGAAGGAGAAAGAAATCACAGAGCTGAAAGAGGCAAAGGACAAAGAGATTGGAGAACTGAATGAAGAAGTTCGAAAACTGAAGAAGCGCAAAAGCAGTGCTGGGTCAACGCAAGGCCCGCCGAATGAGGATGCAGAGAAGATGAAAGAGGAGCGCAGAAAAATGCGCGAGACTATCAAGGAGCTTGGAAAGAACAACAAGGCCCTCGAAGATGAGCTCCAAGCGCTTAAAGAGGAAAGCAGAATCAACGAAGATCCTGATGCGCAAGGCCAGGCAATGGTTTGCGCAGTATGTTCGCGTTTCGGACATGGTTCCGAAACGTGTTGGGATGCTGATTACAATTATACTGCCTCAGGGCAGTATGCCCCAAAGATGCAAAGGGAGGAAATGAGTAAGGAACAGTTCCAATCCTGGTACAAGAGGAACGAGTTGATAATTCGAAGAGCATACGCGAACAGGTTGGAGACAAACAAGAAAAAGTACCGCACAGACAATGCGGAAAAGGGCAAAGGAAAGAAAGCCCAGCAAAAGAGCGGCTAAAGGAGAAAAGGAGAAAAGAGAAGAAAGAAAGACCAAACCGGAGGTCTATAAAGAAAAAGGGAAATCTGAAGGCTGTAAAGCCGAGAGGGGGAACTTCGTTCCCAAACGAGGAAAGAGTTTTCTGAAAGTTGTACGACAACTGCACCACGAGAAGCCGAAGAGTTTCTTTACGAGGAGAGTTTAAAGAGTTTGAAGAGTTTTGTGGCTTTGGGCCACCGCGAGTTCTTTTGAGGCTGAAAAGCCAAAGAGGTGAACGAGTTTGAGAGCGGCCAGTAGGAGTAGCTCTGTTTCACTCGTCTCACACCACGACAAAAACGAGTGCACAACGAGTGTTTCAAAAAGAGGAATGAGCGACTGTTTTGGGTTCGTTGCACCTCTAGTAAGGAAAAGGCGAAAAGAGGATGCACGAAGAGGGGGTAACAAACATTTCGCTTAGGAGTGTGTTGCCCTGTAATCCTGTAGATGAGCTGTTTGCCACATGATTTTGTATAGGATGGAACAAATGTTCCACTGTGGTGTTTAGGCTCAAGGGACGCACCCAAGACAGCCGTGCGCCCGAGGAAAAGTGAAGTGCGAATATCTGTGTGAGGTGAAAGGGTCCGGAACGTACCCGTAAAGCGTTTTAACAACACCTCCACAACACCTCCACAACACTTCCACAACACCTCCACAACACCTCCACAACACCTCCACAACACTTCCACAATACATCCACAACACTCCCACAACACTCCCACAACACCCACACAACACCTCCACAACACTTCCACAACACCTCCACAACACCTCCACAACACTTCCACAACACTTCCACAGCACTTCCACAACACCACAACACCACCTCCACAACACTTCCACAACACTTTCACAACATCTCCACAGCAATTAATTAGCAGTAATTAGTGCAGTAATTGGTAGTACAGCAGTAGTGCAGCAATGACCAGTAATTAATTAGTGCAATACTTGGCAGGAGTGCAGTGATGACAATTGGCGGTAGTGCAGCAATTGGCGGTACTCTCGACGCAGGGTGCCCAGAGCTTTTGGTCACCCAAAGTCTCGATTCCGGGTGGGAAAAGGGCCCAAATCAGCAATGAAGCTTGGCTCAAGAATAAACCCCTGTGGTTTGCTCTGGTCTTAACAGGCGAAAGGTATTCTCCTGATCTTTCTGGATCTCATGGGCCACACTACTAACCACTGAGCCAAAATTTGTTTTGGCTTGAGGCCTCGGCCAATTTCCTTTTGGATCTGGCAAATCCTGTCCAGCTCGTTTGAGTCCCTTTAATGAACCTCAATCCGCATCGGGAAAACCAAAATGACAGGCCCGGGATCGCGACGTCTTACCCATTGAGCTACAGTATGCATGCCATTTTGGATCTCAAGGGCATACCATGACTGGATTGCTGGGATGGTGGTGAAAACTCGTAATTGCTGGAAGTGCAGCGCTTTTCAGGCTGGCTGGATTTTGCCAAATGAATCAAATTAATTACGGTTTCTAAACACCTTGCAATTTTTTTTTGCGTCCATTTCGCCAAGCATGCTCCTCTAGCACACTGGTGGAAGGCTGGGTGTTGATGCCACATGCCTCCACAATGGATGCTTTGATTCAGGGGCCCTCCACTGTGATCTTCGCTGTCGCCTCAGGGTCCCACCGAGTGATTGGTCACTCCCCCTGCAAAACCGAGGAATAAACCTCACACCCTGAGGCACCTAAAAGGCTTGTGGATCTCGTCCGAGTCGTCCTTGACCCGGTCTTCGTAGTCATCCTCACAGCCTGACAAGAGCCAGATCTTTAACCACTGAGCTATGAAAACCCTGGGGAGGTGGTTTAAAGAATCATTTTCACAATTATGCTGCCCCGTGACCAGGGTGGGTTTGGCTTAGTGGTTAGAGCGTCGTCTCACGACAGGTCGGATGCTGGCTGGATTGTGCTGGATTGTAGTACAAGCCTCAAGGCCTGGGCCTAGGGTTTCTAAACACCTTGCAAAAATTTTTTGCATCCAATTCGCCAAGCATGCTCCTCTGGCACACTGGTGGACCGCTGTTTCGCACGCTGGCTGAATTGTGCCAAATCGTAGTACAAGCTTAATTAGTGCATGCTGGCTGGATTGTGCCAAATCGTAGTACAAGCATAGGAATTACTGGAAAGTAGTGGATGTTTCGCTGGCCGGATAATTATTGCTTGCTTGTACTTAGTACCGTAATTAGCTTTAATTAATTATTTGGGCAGGATAGATTGAACGAGATTCAGCAATCCGGTAGGTCGAACTCTTGGAGCAGATCCTGTACAGCCTACAGGAGATGCAGGCAGGCAGATCATCAATAGCTCTCAAAGACAACTGAATACAGAAACACAGAGGCCGCACTTGGGCGGCTGGGCCAAAAGGTGGCCTGCATCGAAGGCAGACAGGCCTGGAATCGACCCTCATAGTTATCCCACCGCTCTCATTGCAACATGCCAACAACTAAGCTTTGGCTCCGACGCATACCAGCCTCTATCGGCAATGGGGTAAAATATGATAATTTCATGCAGTGGGAGCGATAGATCTTTTGTTCCTTTGTAAACAGGACAGGCAGCTCTGCGACCCCATGGATGTGGACCGCCATGTGGCCTCGGCAGACAGCCATGCAGAAAGACAGGCAGTCAGACTGAACACGGTCCGGGCCCGCCTGCGGCAAGCAGGCCCACCTCTGTCGTGGGCCTTGCTTTGCTGGTGCCTGTAAGACAGGCAGCCAGCGAGACGGAAAGACAGACAGGCTGTCAGAACAGTACGTTAACCTTCAACCCTAAACCCTAAACCTTAAACCTGAAACCCTAAACCCCAGACTCAGAAAGCCAGCCAGATCTATCATCTGTCGATCTATAGTCAGTGAGGCAGGCTAGGACAGCCAAGCTCACCAGCGAGACAGCCTCGCGCCTACCGTGGCAATGACGGGTAACGGAAAATTAGGGTTTGAGTCCGGAGAGGGAGCCTGATGAACTAATTCGATGCTGCGACAGTAATCGAAGCCAGTACGAGAGGAACACTTCGTTCAGATTCTTGGTTAATTTTTGTGGCTTGCTGAAAAGCTAATACCACGAAGCTATCATCCTGAGACCTGCAGCAGAAAGGCCCAAGCAGCCAGAGCCCCCAGACAGACAGCACACCGCCAGCGACGTGAAGGCCGGGCTATCTACGGGCTCGGAGAATCCAGGCAAGTAATTAGATCAAAAGCCTTCAACCCCGGGCTTGCAGGCCATGGAACGCCTGCCAGAAGAGACAGCCAGCCTGCTTGCCGAGGAGGCACTGAAACCCCAAACCCCAAGCCCCTAAACCCCTAAACCCGAACCCCTGAGCCCTAAACCCTGAACCCTAAACCTGCTGCAGACCGGAGCAGCCCAGCCAGCTGCTGAGACGGCAGCCAGCCAGGCAGCCAGCCAGGCAGACAGGTCGATCTCAAATGACTCCAATAATTACTTAGTCTCCATTGTAGATGCTTTTGTTGGTTTAACCAGATTTAGAAATTAGGTATTCCCAAAAAGGAACTGCAATGGAGACTAATTAATTAGGTAATGGTCGATAGGGATAGTTGAGGGCATTCGTATTTAACTGTCAAAGGTGGAATTCTTGGATTTGTTAAAGACGGACTAATTACTGCGAAAGCATTTGCAAAGGATGTTTTCATTGATCAAGAACGAAAGTTAGGGGATCGAAGACGATCAGATACCGTCCTAGTTTTAACCGTAAACTATGCCAACTAGAGATTGGAGGTCGACACCCAGACGACTCCTTCAGCACCTTATGAGAAATCAAAGTCTTTGGGTTCCGACATAATTAGTAAGGATTGACAGATTGATAGCTCTTTCTTGATTCTATCGGTGGTAGTGCGTAATTAATTAATTAACAAAAAAGGGTCTGGGGTGGGTTCAGGGTCGTTTCGGTGGTTGGAAGGCAAGGGCTCCGAGGCAGTCAGGCAGTGAGTGCGCAAGGCTTCAGGGTTTTGGGGTTTTGGTTCAGGGTTGTTTCGGTCGTTGGAAGGCAGTAGGGGCTCCGAGGCAGTCAGGCAGTGAGTGAGTGCGCCAGGCTTCAGGGTTCTTTTTTTTTTGTGTGTGTTTTTCGTGCTGGATTGGAGTACCATGACTGGATTGCGCTGGATTGTAGTATGGCTGCTGGCTGGATTGTGCTGGATTGTAGTACCTGCTGGCTGGATTGTGCTGGATTGTAGTACGGCATTAGAAATGGAAGTCGGATGCTGGCAGGATGGTGCTTTCTCGTAGTACAACCTTAGTACTGGAAGTGGTGGTTGTATCTTGGTTTTGTTGCAAGCTGGCAGGATCGTGCTGGAGTATTTACTAGAAGTGCCTCCTCTTTGGATTGTAGTTTCAAGCTGAACACTGCGACTCCTGGCTAAATAATTATTGGTGCTTGATGTCGCAATTCGCAAAGCTTGTTAAGTAGCATCACTCCCAGTACGAGTGCTGCAATTATCGCAAGGAGGCATTCCTCAGTTGTGGTGATCAATGACTGCATTCCCGGAGTGTCCACAGAAGCAAGCAGAGAGGCAGGATGACAATCACACAGAAGGCGGGACAGCCTCGCGCCCCACAGAAGCAAGCAGAGAAGCAGAAACAGAAGACGGCACAAGGCACAACAACGAGCGGCAAAAGCAAAAAAACTAATTCATTACATTGCCAACTTCCCCCGACGGTGTGGTGGTGGCACAGCTGTGTCCAGGGTGTGTCCCTGCACAGAGGGCCGGGTTCGAGTCCCGGTCGGGGTGTTTGGGCGATGCCATTGTGTTGACCATTTATACGGAAAGTTCCAAAATGTATGAGTACCTTCCCCATAGTCTGACCCACGGTCTTGATGGTGTAGTGGTACATCACCTGGCTTCGTGACGTCAGTACTGGAAGTGCCTCGTTTCGATCCCCAGGGGTTTTGCTATGTACTGGCACGGGCTGGAGCAATTAATTACTGGATGTGGCCCGATTCTGGCTGAATTGTGCCACGAGCCCGCAAACATCGGAAGCTGTGCAAAATGCCATTTGCCAATCGTTGTGCCACGAGCCCGCAAACATCGGAAGCTTTGCAAAATGCCATTTGCCAAAAAAAAATTCCCTCCAGCTGCTCCCGGCCGCCAGAGGTTGATCCCATGCTCCTTGAAGCCGGTGTCAGCACCGACTTGGAGACGATTGAAGGGATCAAGTCGTTGCAGGGCCCTCCACGTGATCTTCACAGCCTCAGGGCCCACCGAGTGGGAATTGATCATCCACCCCCCTGCTCGAGGAAAACCTCGCTCCCTGAGGCACCAGTTTTCCACGCCCTGGGGTTGCAATTGCCGCTTTGCCATCCTGGATTGTTGTACAACCTTTGTGCTGCCTTGTTTCGGATGCTTGCAGCATAGTGCTTTTCTCGTAGTACAATCTTAGTACTGGGACTGGCTGGATTGTGCTGGATTGTAGTTCGGCATCAGTTGGTACAAGCACTGCTGCCGATTCCTGCAGCAGCAAGCGAAAAAGAGCTTGCAATCATTCTTCCGAAGCAAATGAAATCCAATGCTCACATCAATTTGATGCAGCCACCAGCTCCAATTCTACCCAATGGCCCGGAGGCACATCGTATGACTTGAGGTGCAGACTGCAATAGTGCAGGGGCTCGATTCCCGGGGGTGTCGTGGCAAGACGCAGGCCCGGTCGGGATCCGGGGAGTGGATGGAATCGCCAGTCCCGATGAATGGTGAGGAGCTCGCTGCTCAATTGCAGGGCCACTGCCAGGTTGCTGGTGGCAGGCATTCTGAGTCTTCTGTCGGACTCGAGACTCGAGCCTTCAATCGCATGTCCAGCGACGGCTCAGGTTCCAACTTGCCGGTGAGCTCAGTGTTGTGGTGTGTGGCTGTCAAGCTGCCAGTCAAGCTTCCAGGCTTCAGATGGGTTTCGGGTTAGGGTGTGCCCTCCCTGAACTTTAGCCTATACCAACAAAAAAAACGGAGCAGTAGCTAACACCTCCAATGGTGGCAAGTGTTCGACTGACACAGGTGTCCGAATTTGCGCCATTGGAGGTGTTAGCTACTGCTCCGTTTTTTTGTTGGTGTAGGCTAAAGTTCAGGGCAGGGAGAACCCTAATTAACTCTTCTGAAGTGCAGCCTGCAAGCTTGGATGGTTGGAAGACACTGGACAACTCTTTCATCTGGATGACACCGGCTGCTGTGAACAGAAAATCCAGCTTACCGGATTGGATGATGTACAACATTGGCGACAACAGCAATCAAGAAATGCAGGAGCTGAAAGGCATACTTCTGCCAGAGCACTGAAATCGGGAATGGCGAGAACATCGACTCACCGGATCCCGCCGGGCCGCGACTTTTGCAAAAGAAATCCGAACCAAGATGCCATTGGAGATAATTACTGATTAGCCCTTATCTGGTCAACTCAACAACCCCCAGAGCCAATTGACACCTCTAGGGGTGAGGGGTGTGCCGTGTGGCAGCCACACATCGGGTCATTGGGTTCGCCCTGTGACTAGGGTGGGTTTGGCTTAGTGGTTAGAGCGCTGGCTCAAGTCGTGCTTACGCGGCAGCTGAAGAGCGATGAGATGAAGCTCCAAAGGGTTTTCTTGCATGTCGGAGTGGCCTCTGCCTCTAATCGATTGTGCCAAGATTGTGCCAAATCGTAGAGCAAGCTAGTACTGGATGGCATGGCCAGGGCAGTACTCGGATGCCCTAGGCAGTGCAGTACTCGGGTGCTCTTCGTTGTGCATGGCCAGGGCAGGACTCGGATGCTCTGGGCTTCATTCTGTGTGGCCAGTGCAGTACTCGGATGCTCTGGGCTTGGTTCTGTGTGGCCAGTGCAGTACTCGGATGCTCTGGGCTTGGTTCTGTGTGGCCAGTGCAGTACTCGGATGCTCTTCATTCTGTGTGGCCAGTGCAGTACTCGGATGCCCTGGGCTTGGTTCTGTGTGGCCAGTGCAGTACTCGGATGCTCTGGGCTTGGTTCTGTGTGGCCAGTGCAGTACTCGGATACCCTGGGCTTGGTTCTGCGTGGCCAGTGCAGTACTCGGATGCCCTGGGCTTGGTTCTGTGTGGCCAGTGCAGTGCTCGGATGCTCGTCGTTGTGCATGGCCAGGCCAGGACTCGGATGCTCTGGGCTTCATTCTGTGTGGCCAGTGCAGTACTCGGATGCTCTGGGCTTCATTCTGTGTGGCCAGTGCAGTACTCGGATACTCTGGGCTTCATTCTGTGTGGCTAGTGCAGTACTCGGATGCCCTGGGCTTGGTTCTGTGTGGTCAGTGCAATGCTCGGATGCTCTGGGCTTGGTTCTGTGTGGCCAGTGCAATACTAGCCGTAGTACAAGCTTAGTACTGGATGTGCCTCGTTTCGCATGCTGGCTGGATTGTGCCAAATCGTAGTACAAGCTTAGTACTGGATGTGCCTCGCTTCGCATGCTGGCTGGATTGTGCCAAATCGTAGTACAAGCTTAGTACTGGATGTGCCTCGTTTCGCATGCTGGCTGGATTGTGCCAAATCGTAGTACAAGCTTAGTACTGGATGTGCCTCGCTTCGCATGCTGGCTGGATTGTGCCAAATCGTAGTACAAGCTTAGTACTGGATGTGCCTCGCTTCGCATGCTGGCTGGATTGTGCCAAATCGTAGTACAAGCTTAGTACTGGATGTGCCTCGTTTCGCATGCTGGCTGGATTGTGCCACATCGTAGTACAAGCTTAGTACTGGATGTGCCTCGCTTCGCATGCTGGCTGGATTGTGCCAAATCGTAGTACAAGCTTAGTACTGGATGTGCCTCGCTTTCGCATGCTGGCTGGATTGTGCCAATCGTAGTACAAGCTTAGTACTGGATGTGCCTCGCTTCGCATGCTGGCTGGATTGTGCCAAATCGTAGTACAAGCTTAGTACTGGATGTGCCTCGTTTCGCATGCTGGCTGGATTGTGCCAAATCGTAGTACAATTCTGGAAAGTAGGGTAAAATCGTAGTACAAGCTTAGTACTGGATGTGCCTCGTTTCGCATGCTGGCTGGATTGTGCCAAATCGTAGTACAAGCTTAGTACTGGATGTGCCTCGTTTCGCATGCTGGCTGGATTGTGCCAAATCGTAGTACAAGCTTAGTACTGGATGTGCCTCGCTTCGCATGCTGGCTGGATTGTGCCAATCGTAGTACAAGCTTAGTACTGGATGTGCCTCGCTTCGCATGCTGGCTGGATTGTGCCAAATCGTAGTACAAGCTTAGTACTGGATGTGCCTCGTTCGCATGCTGGCTGGATTGTGCCACATCGTAGAGCAAGCTTAGTACTGGATGTGCCTTGCTTCGCATGCTGGCTGGATTGTGCCAAATCGTAGTACAAGCTTAGTACTGGATGTGCCTCGCTTCGCATGCTGGCTGGATTGTGCCAAATCGTAGTACAAGCTTAGTACTGGATGTGCCTCGCTTCGCATGCTGGCTGGATTGTGCCAAATCGTAGTACAAGCTTAGTACTGGATGTGCCTCGTTTCGCATGCTGGCTGGATTGTGCCAAATCGTAGTACAAGCTTAGTACTGGATGTGCCTCGTTTCGCATGCTGGCTGGATTGTGCCAAATCGTAGTACAAGCTTAGTACTGGATGTGCCTCGTTTCGCATGCTGGCTGGATTGTGCCAAATCGTAGTACAAGCTTAGTACTGGATGTGCCTCGCTTCGCATGCTGGCTGGATTGTGCCAAATCGTAGTACAAGCTTAGTACTGGATGTGCCTCGTTTCGCATGCTGGCTGGATTGTGCCAAATCGTAGTACAAGCTTAGTACTGGATGTGCCTTGCTTCGCATGCTGGCTGGATTGTGCCAAATCGTAGTACAAGCTTAGTACTGGATGTGCCTCGTTTCGCATGCTGGCTGGATTGTGCCACATCGTAGAGCAAGCTTAGTACTGGATGTGCCTTGCTTCGCATGCTGGCTGGATTGTGCCAAATCGTAGTACAAGCTTAGTACTGGATGTGCCTCGTTTCGCATGCTGGCTGGATTGTGCCAAATCGTAGTACAAGCTTAGTACTGGATGTGCCTCGTCTTCGCATGCTGGCTGGATTGTGCCAAATCGTAGTACAAGCTTAGTACTGGATGTGCCTCGTTTCGCATGCTGGCTGGACTGTGCCAAATCGTAGTACAAGCTTAGTACTGTGCCTCGTTTCGCATGCTGGCTGTTTCGATTGCTGGCCAATCGTAGACAAGCTTGTAGGATGTGCCAAATCGTAGAGCTGGAAGATTGGCTGGATTGTGCCAAATCGTAGTGTACTGGCTCGTTTCGCATGCTGGCTGGATTGTGCCAAATCGTAGTACAAGCTTAGTACTGGAAGTGCCTCGTTTCGCATGCTGGCTGGATTGTGCCAAATCGTAGTACAAGCTTAGTACTGGATGTGCCTCGTTTCGCATGCTGGCTGGATTGTGCCAAATCGTAGACAAGCTTAGTACTGCATGTGCCTCGTTTCGCATGCTGGCTGGATTGTGCCAAATCGTAGTACAAGCTTAGTACTGGATGTGCCTCGTTTCGCATGCTGGCTGGATTGTGCCAAATCGTAGTACAAGCTTAGTACTGGATGTGCCTCGTTTCGCATGCTGGCTGGATTGTGCCAAATCGTAGTACAAGCTTAGTACTGGAAGTGCCTCGTTTCGCATGCTGGCTGGATTGTGCCAATCGTAGACAAGCTTAGTACTGGATATGCTGGCTGGATTGTGCCAAATCGTAGTACAAGCTTAGTACTGGATGTGCCTCGTTTCGCATGCTGGCTGGATTGTGCCAAATCGTAGAGCAAGCTTAGTACTGGATGTGCCTTGTTTCGCATGCTGGCTGGATTGTGCCAAATCGTAGTACAAGCTTAGTACTGGATGTGCCTCGTTTCGCATGCTGGCTGGATTGTGCCAAATCGTAGTACAAGCTTAGTACTGGATGTGCCTCGTTTCGCATGCTGGCTGGATTGTGCCAAATCGTAGTACAAGCTTAGTACTGGAAGTGCCTCGTTTCGCATGCTGGCTGGATTGTGCCAAATCGTAGTAATTACAAGCTTAATTAGTACTGGAAGTGCCTCGTTTTGGCATGCTGGCTGAATTGTGCCACATCGTAGTAATTACAAGCTCAACCAAATCGAAAGCTGGCTGGATTGTGGCAAATCGACGTAATTAATTAATTGAAAGCTTAGGCAAGCCAGCTGCTCGCAGCCATGAACAACCAGACAGCGGCGATCCAGGCACACAGCCAGAAACTTCCAATCTTTTGCAAGACAGACAAACATCAGCCAGGCAGTGGCGGACCACCTTGCCAGCCAGACAGCCATCCTGACAGACGTGCAGGCAGAACAGATCAAACCACCAAAACCCAGCCGAATTTGAACCCCTGGCCAGGAAGAGCTGCATGCGATCGGCAAGGCCATCGTCTGTGCCGAGCAGCGGCAGGCGGACGGGGAATGGATTAACGAGATGCCCACTGTTTCCCTACCTGCTAATTATCTAGCGAAACCACAGCCAGAGGGAACGAGCTGGGGATAATCAGCGGGGAAAGAAGACCCTGTTGAGCTTGCCTCTAGTCTGACTTGGCAGGATGCATGGATGTCGTTCGACGGCGACGTTTCACGCCATGTGAGCCAGGCAGACAGCCAGCTAGGCAGATGGCAGGTGCGCTGGGCGGCCCTGCGTGCTCGCTGCAGACAGGCAGGGCCGCCCTTTAGCTGGGTGGCCCTGATCTGTGGCAGCTAGACAGACAGCCAGGCAAGGATCACTTTTGCTGCCTTAAGGCCTTAAACCCTTAAAACCCTAAACCCTAAAGACCCACTAAGACAAACAGGCAGCCGACGATCCTTTTCAGGCTTTTAGAGCCAGACAGCCAGTCAAGGTCGCTACAACTTAAGGCCCTAAAACCCTGCACCCTTAAACCTAAACCCTGAGCCCTGGTTAGGGTTAGGCAGACAGACAGCACCAGACTAGACTGGCTTGGCTGTATAATTAACAGCGAGACAGGCTCGGACAGCCAGACTCGCAGACAGCACAGCTGCAGACCGACCGCAGCAGCCGAAAATAGACAGAGCTCAGCCAAAGCCACCACCCCAAACCCTCAATCTATAGACCCTAAACCTTCCCCCTAATTCAAATTAGGGTTTAAAGGGCGGTGCTACTTCCGGGTGGATCGGGGGAAAAGTGTTTTTATAATTAGGGGTCTCTTTAGTAAATGGGGGAAGGGATTGTATGGGTCCTGGGCCTGGCTCCCTCCTTGCTCTTGGCTCCACGTGGCCTCTGCAGGGGGTGATGCTATTTCAACACATTAAAAAGTCTGTCCAGACTTTATAATATAAGAATGATATATGGGTCCTGGGCCTGGCTCCCTCCTTGCTCTTGGCTCCAAGTGCCCTGTGCAGGGGGCGATGCTATTTCAACACATTCAAAAGTCTGTCCAGATATATGGGTCCTGGGCCTGGCTCCCTCCTTGCTGTTGGCTCCACGTGGCCTCTGCAGGGGGCGATGCTTTCAACACATTAGTCTGTCCAGACTTTATAATATTCAATGATATATGGGTCGTGGGCCTGGATCCCTCCTGGCTCTTGGCTCCACGTGGCCTCTGCAGGGGGCGATGCTGTTTCAACACATTCAAAATAGTCTGTCCAGACTTTATAATGTCAATGACACGGCTCATGGGCCTGGATCCCTCCTTGCTCTTGGCTCCACGTGGCCTCTGCAGGGGGCGATGCTATATTTCAACACATTGAAAAGTCTGTCCAGACTTTATAATATTCAATGGGTCGTGGGCCTGGATCCCTCCTTGCTCTTGGCTCCACGTGGCCTCTGCAGGGGGCGATGCTATTTCAACACATTAAAAAGTTTGTCCAGACTTTATAATATAGGAATGATATATGGGTCCTGGGCCTGGCCCCCTCCTTGCTCTTGGCTCCACATGGCCTCTGCAGGGGGCGATGCTATTTCAACACATCAAAAAGTTTGTCCAGACTTCACAATATTCAATGATATATGGGTCGTGGGCCTGGCTCGCTCCTGGCTCATAGCCCCACATGGCCTCTGCAGGGGGCGATGCTATTTCAACACATTAAAAATAGTCTGTCCAGACTTTAAAATGTCAATGACACGAGTCCTGGGCCTGGTCCCCTCGAGGGGATTCTTGGCTCCACATGGCCTGTGCGTGGGGCGATGCTTTCAACACATTCACAAAAGTCCGTCCAGACTTTCCGATCCTGGTCTTGGGTCTCTTGGGTCTGGCTCTGGTCCCAGGCCCACTCCTCTGCAGGGGCCGATGCATTCGGATCCATAAACATGTCTATCCAGACATTTAAAACAAATGCAAACTCCAAACTATTCCCCTAACAAGTAACCCCGGCAATGGTCTTTGTCCTGCTTCTGCCAGTCCCACTCGTTCTGGTAGCCAGCGCCCCATCCTGACCACTCCTGGCAAAATTTTTCAACATTCATTCTCAGACAATAACACTCTGCTTCAATGGCCTCTCGACTCCAAGACCTCTGACTTGCATCGTCCTGCAACAGAGGCCGAAACGAATCAAATCATGCATTTATAAGCTTGTCTGTCCAGACATTTCGAAGTCCGAAACCCAATCAAACCATGCATTTATAAGCTTGTCTGTCCAGACATTTCAAAGTCCGAAACCCAAGGGCCAGCCTGCCAGTCTCGCTGGTCCACGTCCATGTTCCCTCCTCCTTTTCCTTTTCCATCTCCTGTGTAGTGGGTTTAGGGGTTTGAAGTTGAGTTCTTTAGGGTTCGAGGTTTTATTGGGTTTTAGGGTTCACAGGGTTGGGTTCAGGGTTTAGGGTTTGAGGTCTGTCCCGGGTCCTTCAGACCTCTCATGCTCATCTTTTTTCTCGAGTTCCTTGACTATCTCCTCCATCATCTGCTCGTAGGTCTTGAACGGGCTCTCAACGAAAACACGTCGAAGGTAGCTTCTGTGTGCTTCCCCGCTTCCTCTTGGTAGCCGGCTCTTTTCCTCCGCCTCCTCGACGACCAACTCCATCCAGGCACTGAGCGGGATGTCGAACGACTTGCGGCTCCAGATGGCTCGCATATTGTCTCGCCACAACCTCGCCATCTTGCCGCCCGTCATGTCCTCGCCCAGAAAGCAGAAACTTACTTCACGTGTCTGTCCAGACATTATACTAAACACATGCAGCCGAAATGCTTCAGCATGTCTGTCCAGACATTACTCAAGTATTTTGCCGCCCGACATGTCCTCGCCCAGGCTGTCGAAGCCTTTGCCGCCCACACTCGCTGGCACATCTCGGCCTCTGCGGTCGTAGGCTCCAGTGCCGAGGTCGGCCATCTTTCTACTTACTCTGTTTCTGTCTCCATGCAAGTGCTTGTATCTGTTTCCTGGTCCTGCCTCCATATGCTTACATGTGTTTCCTGGCAGTCTCCTGCTACACTTGGCGCTCTGTTGTCTGCCACGATATCTTGAGCAATATGTAACACAAAAACACAGATATTCGCAAGCTCAAAAGCAGAAACTTACTTCATGTGTCTGTCCAGACATTATACTAAACACATGCAGCCGAAATGCTTCAGCATGTCTGTCCAGACATTACTCAAGTTTATGTCTGTCCAGACATTACACTAAACACATGCAGCCGAAATGCTTCAGCATGTCTGTCCAGACATTACTCAATTATATGTCTGTCCAGACATTACACTAAACACATGCAGCCGAAATGCTTCAGCATGTCTGTCCAGACATTATCACCAGAAAGCTCTGCAGTCATGTCTGTCCAGACATTAGTCAAGTATATGTCTGTCCAGACAATACACTAAACACATGCAGCCGAAATGCTTCAGCATGTCTGTCCAGACATTATCACCAGAAAGCTCAAGCATGTCTGTCCAGACATTACCAAACTTACAAGGCAGCAAGCTCCCCCCCAACACTTCAAACATCTGTTCTTTTTTCTACCTCAAGACTGCATTCGTTGATCACGGATCCATATGTCCATATATGCCATCGTTCATAATTCAGGACATCTGTGCCTTCATCTCCAGCACACGATCGAGAGACATTCCCATCTCCAGGTACTCTTTCAGCTTCAGGGCAGTAGTCCGGTTCTTCTTGGGCGTGTACTTCGAAATCTGCAAGAGCTGCTTGCCGTTCTGGATGCGGATTGCAACTCGTCCGCAGTTGTACGGCATCAGCACGAGCTTCACCTTCGTGAGGTCGACGGTGTCTGCAGGAGCACTTGCCATGGCCTTCGTCGTCGTCGGCTTTTTCATCACTTTCTTCTTCTTCTTCTCGTCGTCCTGCTCCTTCTTCTTCTTCAGCTCAACCTTCGTCTCCTTCATCTGCTCATTCATTGTCCTCTTGCGACATGGTACAGGGACAGCTTCTGCAGCTTCCTTTCGAAGGTCGCCCTCACTTCCAGCCTCTGAGCACGACTGGGTAGCAGGAATCTCCAAGTCCATCAGGTCCACTGTTGCCAAACTGTGCCTGTCGTCGTCGGACTCCGTGGTCTTGTCCTTCTTCTTTTTCTTGTCCTTGTCCTGCTTGGTGGTCTTCTCGTCGGTCTTGTCCTTCTTCTTGTTCTTGTCCTTGTCCTGCTTGGTGATCTTCTCGTCGGTCTTGTCCTTGTTCTTTTTCTTGTCCTTGCCCTTGTCCTTGGTGGTCTTCTTCTTGACCTTGTCCGTCTTCTTCTTCTCCTTCTTGTCGTCCTTGGCCAGAGTCTTCTTCTTCTGCTTCTTCTTCGTCCTCTCTTCCCTCTCACTGCTGGACTCCGAGCTGTCATCGTCGTTAAACTCCAGCAGCAGCTTTCGCAGTGCAGCCAGCTTGTCTGTCTGCCACGTGCTCAGGCTGCTGCAGCACTCTCTGAACTTCTGATCGATTCGGAGTCTTCGGGTGTGTGCTGCTACCGTCATGAGGGCATTCGCATACTTCTGGTGCAGGATTCCTTGTTCGGTGACTGGCACACTTTCTCGTAGACTGGCAAAGGTCTTCACCAAAGTCCCAAACACTGTCTTCAGGTCCTGATACTTAAAGATCAGGGCCGGCTGCACTTCCATCACCTTGGTGATCAAGGAGTGCAGGGAACACAAGGAGGCCCCAGAGATCGCCTGACTCTTGCTCAGGTTCATGTACTCGTAGAAGTTCAGGCCTCCCTCCAGCTTAATCGCCTCCGACAGCACATCCTGTAGATGCACCAAGTCTGTATCTGGCACCTTTCGGCGGTGAGGACCTCCCTTACCCATGGCCCGGGAGCTGGCTCTAGGCTCGCTGCCTGGCCCTATGTTCCTAAAACTGATCTCCAAGCATCATATGCACACCAGCTGTTGCAAAATCGTCTTCCATGTCTGTCCAGACATTGACAAGTCCATGCTCCACTGCAACAAGAACATTTTCTTCTCACCTTTCCTCCATGCTCTTTTGGCAGACACTCAGATTCCAAAACTGCACCTATAGCTACAGCTCGGCGACTCCCTGTATCTACATCAGTTCATGTTCTCGATCTGTTCAAGCTCCTCGTCCAAAGCCCGAATCCGGTCGTCGATGTCGTCGAGGTGTCCCAAGATCAAAGTCACAGCATCGTCTGGATTCTCTGGCTCATGGGACTCGACGATCAGGGAGTTCGCCAGGTTCGTGGCCCTCACAGCCATGTGCGAGAGAGTTTCGATCATCGCCAACACATGTGCTGGAAACTGATCCATTTTCTTCCTCTTCTTCTCGGCGTGCTCGGGCGTGCTGTCTGCAGCTTCTCGAGTCCTCTTCGGAGGTGTTTCCATGGCTCGATCGAGGTGCTAGATATCCTTGAAGAAAAACTTCGGTTCGGTATATACATCATGACTTGCACTTGCTGCCTGTCCAGGCATTCGTAATCATGACTTGCTCTTGCTGCCTGTCCAGGCATTCATAAGATTACTATTATAAAACAACATGACAAATAATGTCTGTCCAGACATTATATATTATATTACACCATATATATATATATATATGTATATGTATATATATACATATATATATATATGTATGTATATATATATGTGTGTGTGTATATATATATGCATCTATAAATATATGTGTATATATATATACATATATACACATCTATATACATGTATATGTATATATATATACAGAGTAGAAAAGTATGAACGATATATGGGGAAAACAATATACACTTTGGTCACTTGAAATTCGATCGAGGAATCGAGCGAAGAATCGAGCGGTGGAGTTGTAAATTCAATCGAGGAATCGAGCGAAGTTTCATGTAAACTCAATCGAGGAATCGAGCGAACCACCCAGTTGTTCGACTGATTTGCATAGCTTAAAAAGGTTTTTCGAGCGTAGATAGAAAATACAATATTTTCGAGCGTTCGATCGATAATTATCAATCGAAGAGCCTTTGGGGGGAGTGAAAAGGGGCTGCGCTATGCACGTTCGCAACATGCAGTGCAGACCAATCAAAACAACTTTGCGCACTCAGACCTACGGCTCGATCTAACCCCTGCGCACTCACACTTGCACACTCGACGACTGCACAGCACTGCTTTGCATGGCTCTCCGTGCTTTTGGCTTCGGGTGCTTCTGCAAACACTTGCCTTTACTGCTTCGAACTGCTTTGCATGGCTCTCGGTGCTTTGGGCTTCCGGTGCTTTCGGCTTCGGGTGCTTCTGCAACCACTTGCCTATACGGCTTCGAACTGCTTTGCATGGCTCTCGGTGCTTTGGGCTTCCGGTGCTTTTGGCTTCGGGTGCTTCTGCAAACACTTGCCTATACGGCTTCGAACAACCCTGGCACACTCAGACCTACGGCTTCGAAGATCAATCAAGCCAGGCCATCACAAAGCAACAAGGCGCCCAATCGACCAAGCGAACAAGCACAGCAAGCCTTCAAGCACAACCCAAGGCGCCCAATCGACCAGCAACTTAAGCCTGCAAGCACAACCAACCAAGCACAACGACCGACCGACCAAGCGAACAAGCAAAGCAAGCCAGCGCAACCGACCGACCGACTGAAACCAGGCGGTTACTCACCTGTACACTCGCGCACTCTGACCTACCTAACCGGCCGGCTTCAACCCTTGCAAGCTCAGATCGCACAAGCGACCGAACGACACCCAACCGAGGAAGCTACTGAGACGACCAAGATGCACAGCGCAAGCTAGTGAAACGCTCAAGATGCATAACAAGTTCAAAGGAAACAACTCGAGACGTTTTCTCGTTGACACTAACAACTTGACCGTTAGCAAACAACCTAAGACGTACAACATACAACTTAGGGTTCTCCAGGATGCACCTTCATCACTCCGCACGAATTTACATCCAACAGCTGTCAGCCTACACACTCCCGCAATGACCTCGGGGCCCGTGCCTGGGATGATCACTTCACCATCCCTGGTTCTCGAGGCCTCAATGGTCTGACTGTCGGCTAACAACTCCAGTGGCATGGATCTAGGTGGAGCCTCAGCAGCCTTTCGGAGGACGTCGTTCGCACCAGTATCCAAAAGAACATTAGACCCGTCACCCAGATGACCAACAGCACATACCTTTCGCGCTTGTGACCTATCTTCGAACTTCGAACTCTAGGATTCTTGCTCGCAGATGGAGAAGCCGTCGTCTGGCTGGCTCTGGGGCTGTGGTACATCAAATCATGCGGGATCTCTACCCCATATGTGTCAAAGATGATCCAAGCCTCAGGGAAGTCCACAAGGCTTAGCAGTTGCTGCAAGGGCGTGCGCAATACATGCGAGATGTCGGCAGCAGCTGCTTCAACCAATGTGTCATGATGGCTTTGGGCTGTATGCTGAGACTGAGGAGCTCCAGCAGATGAAGCTGATGCTACGCTAGGCCCTGCGGTCCTGACACGTTGGGGGGCCTCAACGATAGCCGATAGCCAAGAAAAGCTCATTATGATCATCTTCATCAATGAGCCAGGGCACAAAACCCTTTCTGGCAACATCATCATCACACATCAGCATAGCATCATAGGCAACTGCGCTACTCTGCGCTTCCTCCATGAGCAGATCTCGAATCGGCGTTGGTTCCGCTCGCTCCAAAGCCCACGCAACTCCTGCAACATCCCTGCCCTCCGTGACTTGCGCAAAAGGCCTAGACCTCTCGATGATTTCGCCGCGCTCCCAATGCTGAGCCCGTGCGTTGAACTCCCTAGGATTCAAGTGCAAACGCCAAAGCTGATCACGCTGCTCTCGGTGCAATCTTGCATCCCGCATAGCATTCGCAAGCGCACCAACAAGATCATGCTCACTTGACAAAACACTCCGAGTGCTATCAGTAGAAGCAACCGTCCCGGCATTTGACACTGCCTCCAAGTCTGAGCTATCCTCATCACTAGAAGAAGGATTGAAGTCTCTTGCTGGATTGCTTTGTGCCATCATAATCATAGAAGTCACTGCTGACGCCTTGGCCTGGGCCTTTGGTTTAGCCTTGGGTTTATACCCTTGTGTCTTTCCTCATCATTTGCTCCAACCAATGCTGTGGCAGTACGTGCTGCTGCGGCCTTGGGCTGAGGCGGCTTAGGCTTGTGTTTTTCGTCATGGGAAAAGGGGCAGTTCTTACGATAGCAGCCCTTTCGTCCAAAAGCACATGCAAGGTTTGCTCTCCCGCTGGTCAGCGGCGCCTGAGTCTTGGGAACTAGAACCTCCCTGTCCTTGCTTAGCGCTGCTCTTTCCTCCATCCTTGTCCTTGCCCTTTCAGTTGAATTCCTTATCCTTGCCTTTACCTCCTTTGTCCTTGCCCTTGCCCTTCGCGGCTATAGATGAATCATCCTCCTTCGCCAAGTCCCTTGACATCTCATCGGCGGCCAACTGTCGCAACTCAGCCTCAACCGTATCAAGAAGTGTAATCACACCCTGGGGCCTACCAAGCTGGACATCCGGAAGGATTCGAACAAGTGACATGCGAGTTCTCAGGCTGTCATACCTTTTCTCCAAAGTTTTTATCATGGCTTGTGTTCCCCTGATCTGCTCATACGCGGGAATCTCGGGCAATGACAATGAAGCCACCCTGCTCTTAGCTAGCCTCCACCCATGTCAATCGCATCACGTGCCGAGGCAGCAGGACTGACATTGCGAAGAAACCTGACCAAAGCCTGCTGCTCCTCGAGGCCCCCCGGTCGAACACACAAGTAGAGCTCTTCTAGCAAACGGAGTCGCGATGTCCCGATGCCCTTCATCTGCTTCCACTCCAGCGCGGGTGTTTTCACCGAGTCAGGAAGCGTTCGCAACAGAACCATGACCCATCTAGATTCGTATTCTGCTGGAAAACCAGTTACCGGGACCAATGCTGTCAACGATTCACCCGCTGCCCGCTGCTTGCCGATCATGTCTCGCATGTGCTCGCTTGAAACACTCTGCAACATAATCTGGAAAGAGGGGCTGTGCCGTAGCGGCTAAAGTCAAAAACTGGCGTTTCCAGACATCCAATCGTAAAGCCAACTCCCATGGAGAGCCAGCACCATCCTTCGGATTGAAGCTCGGAATGTCCTGCAATGTTTTCCACTTAAAACTGGCATAGGGCACAGCAAACTTTCCCTTAGCAGTTTGCGGCGATTCCTCGCCTGGCGGTGCTGCTGTTTTGTCTGCTGTTGTGCCCCTGTTCTGTTCGTAAACTCTGAAGGCAAACTAGGAGGTGGAACCGACAAGCCCCAAGGATGATCATCCTCAGCGCGCTTCGCGCCCCACCCTGACCAGTGATCTTCTGCATCATTCTCGCCCTCATGCCACCATGCCGTTAAAGGGCTACCACCTCCAAAGCTAGGGGACTTACCAGGCGTCATATCAAAAAACTGGGGACCAGAGGACGTTGCATCCCCGCTGGTCGATTCCCGATTTTCCAATCTCTCACTGACCACGCTCACGGTGTTATCATGGCTCATGATGTTAGCTCTGGTTTCTCGATATGTGTCGCTAGCAGTTGCAGCTTCACTTCTCAAGATTTCCAGCTCGTTGTCAACCTTGTTGACCAAATGCTGAACCGCAAGTGTCAGCTCCTCAGCGTTACCGCCTGTAGTTGGAGAATACAACACTTGTCGCTGCGTATCCAGCCTTGTTTTGTGTTCCTGTTGAACGACTAACATGGTCTTACTCATCGAAGCAATCTCCTCTGTGTTGTAACACCCACGCCTTGTATCATAGATCCAAGTACACTAGTACGAAGCTGGATCCGAGCAGATAGCTCGACGATGGCGCTGCGAACGTCGTGCAAAGCACCCGGATCCACGAGAATATTCTCCTGAAGCTCCTGCAAATGCTCTGGCTGTAAAGTGAAGGATGTTAGCGATCTCAAAGTCATTGTTCCAGCATCACTGTCATCGTGCATTTGAAGTGCCTGCGTCGCTATACGAAGTGCTGCTTGGGGGCTTGGACTCATAACCTGTTGATTTCTTGTGTTTGCTTCAGGGGAGGGGTTGTTCGTAACAATAGAGACTAGGAGTAGGACTTGCAGGATGCCTCCTGAACTGCATAGGTATGTCATCTAAGGGATCATACTTCTCCATGGTACATCGAGTAGCATGCAAGATAGCAAGGCACTACAAGGACCGTCAAACAAGCAAACCCGAACCCCTGAGCCCCAAGGTGCGTTTCGCACCCACTTCGCTACGCCCTTCATAGGGCTCGTGCTTGAGCCAAATCCGTTCGGATTTGTGCGTGTCATCTTTAGCAGGGTTCATGCGCCTGCCAGACGAGATGCGGTACACTTCTCGATTTGTGCACCACCTGCCAAAAGTAGGGATTAGACCTTACACCAACAGAAGGAATGTGCAAAAAAACAAATCTGCAAGAACTCACGAACTAGCACGGGATTGATTTGAAGGGGCTCGCACGGGCTATGACACTTATGACTCATGTCATTTCCACGGTCTTGTTTCGCTGCGCCAATGGAGCAATGCCATGGGCGAAGTTCCAGAAGCTTTGCGATCCTCCGTCGTGCTCTTCCTGTCCTACAAAGACCTCATTATCTGCTTCTCGGTTGGACAAAAGCGCTGCCACGCTTCATCGTTTTCTGGGTCCTAGAGTGACGGTGCAGGCATCGCAAGCTCGGCCCTGGCGGGGATCGGCGTTGGTTTCTTCAGCTGCCTGCTCTCCAGCGCTGATAAGCAGAGGCCGTCCTGTCGAGGGGCAGAGCAACAGAGCCGCCGCTTCGCTTCGCTTCGCCCCCGCAGGCAGCTGAACGGGGGCAAGCACACAGACCGCAGCCGAATTCGCTGCGTCCTGGGTGCCATAGGCACCGTTTGACAGTCGGCGCAGCCTGCAGCAACGAGCAGCGTCGGCAGGTTCCACCATCTTCGGCATCCTCTCCCTGGTGGGCCTCAACTATGGCCCGGTCATTTGCCAGCAAACCCTTACCGGCCCTAACCCGAAAGTGTCACCTTCCTGAAGGTCCTAAACCCTATTCTCCCGGCCTCCGGCCCTCCAGCAGCCTCCAGCATGAGGTGGCCCTCGTCGTGGTTGTACGAGCAGGGGCTACCCTGCCTGCGAACGCACTCTTCAGCCAGGCGACCAAAAGGGACCCGCCGCGTGACTTGACTTCGCCGTCGCCTGTGTTCGCTGGCTTTCGTGCGCTTGGTGTGTCAACGCGTCTGGAGGTCTTCCAGATCAGGCCAGCGTCACGACGTCACCTCGCTTCGAATGCCATCTTAGACAACCATGCCACGCATCTTTGTCAGGCCGCTGACTTCCAGTGATGCCTTAGGCACCCTTGTGACTCTGTCAGGCCACACAGCGTGCGCTGCAGCTTCGGTAAACGCTTGTGGAGTTGTCACTGTCGAGGCGTCGTTTGCTTCACGCTTTTTCAGGGTGATCCTGGACCAGAGGCCTGTGTGTCATAGGTCCTCCGATGACCTCTTTTATAATGCGCCAGCAAAGGTCACGGCAAGTCTTTTTGTTCAACTTCTTCAGCGCCCGGCGGCCATTGCACGCACTTCGGAGTCGATTGCAGACCTTGAGTTTCGGATCTCAGAGTTTCTGAAAGAAGCTGTGATTGAGGTGGTCGGTGGAGCCGTACTTCTGGCTCTGCTGCTCTCGGCTGGACCCCCGATCGGATCTGTTGGACTTGCGCGCGTGTGTCTCTGTGTGTGCTGCGTGTCTTTGTGTGCACGTGTGCGCATGTTGCGTGTGCAGCTGCGGCTGCGGGGCGGGTGCGGGTGCGTTGGCGGGTGCGGGCCCGGTGCGGGTGCGGGTGCCGTGCGCTGCGGTGCGGTGCCGTGCCACCCTGTTTTCAAGGGTCATCAGAAGCGCAGAGACCTGATTGAAAGTTGTGGTTGAGAGCGCATGTTGTGCTAGGGTATGGAGTGAGGGCGTGGTGAAATTGAGGCCCTATTGACAGGTCCATGTGCACTTGCATCTGCAGTGCCCAACGACTTTTCAGCCCCAGGCTGTGGTGATAGGCCATCATCAGTAGAGTGTCACCACGCCCAGTGCAACATGCGCTCTCAACCACAACTGTAAATCTACGTCTCTGCACTTCTGATGACCCTTGACAGGGTTGCGTACACATGCACGCACACACACACACACACACGAACAAACTCACACTATAGCCACTGCCAGCATCACGAGTGTTGCAATCCTTCTTTTCAGGACCCTGGCACAGTCTTCGTTGGAAAATCCTTTCGGCACATACAGTCGAACGAGGTCAGACAACGGTAGATCCCCAGGTTGATGTGGCCATGCGCAGCGAGTAATCAATGCAAGCACGAGATTTCATCCGCCACAGTTTCAAGCGTAAGCTGCCTGTAGACTGCGGGTGACGTACTTTATGAAGATCGGATGGGACGCGACAGGTGATTGTTCCTTAACGACAAAGCCCAAACACTTTAGAGACGGCAGGCCAGCCATAGAACCCTTCATGCATGCATGTCAGTTTGAAACGTAGGTCGATGGGAATCGTGTGAGTGACATGAAACTGCCGGAAACCTGCCATGCACCTGTCGCGGAGCGGAGGGTCGGATACACAGGTTGATGGTGCCAGGTGTTGTACACTTGTGACCTGGTCACACGATGTGGGCAACAGCTACGTTGCGGATCATGGGTCTGACATGATTGCCTATCCCTGTGCCGTGTGTTTGTTTCCATATTGCGCCCGCCGCGCTGAAGATGCCGGAGCGGAAGCCGAAACGAATAATGCCAATCAAGTGGGTGGGGCACAGAACCACTGAATGTTTTGAACGATCAAAAAAGCGTCTCTAAAGTACAGTCTGCTGTTGACAGACCTGCATCCATGTTGACAGTGATCGGACCATTACCCTTGTGACGCGTCCAATCCTGAACACAAGCGTTTTGGCCTGAACTGAAATAGCAATCGACCTTGAGGAATCGAGAAGGGAAGAGTCCTCGACGAGATCGTTGCCTTGCCAACAACCGGCTCGTCGAAATAACTGAGCATCATGCCACGCGCGGCACGATCCCTCAAAGGCCATGGACTGAATATCAGCTCTTGAGGGTGATGATCTGGTGACCCGGACCCAATCCTTTCCCAAGGACTGCTTAAGTCGTTGCGCGTCAGGGCATGTAAGACTTCAAAAGCTGAGGCCATTGTGCCATCACCAGTTTAGCGTACTACACCAAACGGGTCAGCATCTCTTTGGCTCGATTACGTTCCTCCAGCAAGCACTGTAGTGCAGCGGTCACACCTACCGAGCGAGATGTGCTGGAAGCTCGCCAGCATATGTGTAATTCCATCTTCACAGTCAGTAGCCACAACAGAATCCAGATTCATGTGCTGCATTTGCTTACACTGGGCCATCGAACATGATCGGCACCATGAGCCCAATGAGTCAGTACTTCTCCACGCTTCAACGATATGCTATCAACTTGGCTGACTCTAAATCACCAGAAATCAAACTTTGATTGTGGGACAAGCTCAACGTCAAGTAATTTGTAGCAGCCAAATGCTGACGCAACAAACTGCACTCTGGTGTCGCAACTGCAACAGTGGTTGGCCTGTTTCCGTTGGCCGCAGTCAGTTTCTGTGTCGGTTGCTTCCATTCCTGAAGAAAGGAAGGGTTGTTTCGGAATCGGGCAACACAGAAAGATACCGGTCACTGGCCCTGCTCGAGGCCCCACTGTGGCCAATTCCAAATTTCGCGATGGCATTCAACCCGATCCGATCATCAGGCCTTGTGTGGTTTATCACGTTTTGTTAACCCGCCTCCTCATCAGGTGATGGTGATTGATCACAAAGCGGTGAATTGCAGTTCTTGAACCCGCCCCCGCTTGTTCGGCTGTGGCTGTTGATCACACCACTAGCCATTTCTTTTGCCGGTTCTTCTTTTGGCGAGAAGCGGTTGATTACACCTGTTAACCCCGGGCGACATGACCCAAGATGGGACTTTTCCAAGCCAGCTGCTTCATAAGTTCAGCCTCTTTGGCAGAACCGCGACCACGATAATGTCATGCGCAGCTCGGATTGTCTATATAACGGTGACATGACCTTGAGTTGCTCAGATTTGTCCACTGTGGCTTGGACACCGAATTTTATGTCCATGATGCCATGTTGGCTTCAAGGGGGTGTGTCTTCGGGTCTCTATGCTTGTCTCGGTTTTCACGGGCGCGGTGTGCGGAAGGCGAACGCAGGCGCGCGTTTCTGCGCACTCGCTTGCGCGCGCATGTTCCCAGGCTGTGCAGGCCTTCAGAGTCAATTGTCTTTGCAAGCAGGGGGCAGGTGACAAGGCCATGACCTCATTCTGACCGAATGACGGGAAAAGAGGAAAGGGGTCTGACCGGGCGCACGGCGTGCACTACCAGCATTGAAAGATACCAGAGATTCCGGGAACGGGAGGTCCAGTGGAGGTCGGAAAATGTCTCGATGGATGGCTCAGCTGTTTGACGGACGAACGTTCAAGTGGCGCTACCAGTAGCGCCGCTAGCGGCTAGCGATAGACATTTGGGTCAGTGGGTCAGCTGCGGTGTCTGACAGAGATCTATGGCCAATCCTTGTATGCTCTGTTTCTCTCCTGGTCCAGATCCTATACATGCTCCGAGAGCGTCTCCGCGCCAGGACGACGGTCCTATCGCGGTATGCAACGCATGCGAGTGCTCCCCGTGCGATTTCCAGGAGCTGCTTGCTTCGAAGACATCATTCTTCAGGATGCGTGCAAGGGGGGGGTGAGGACCGTAGCAGTCGCACGGGGGTCTCCTCCCCGTCTCAGCAGCTCTTTGTGAGTGCAGCAGGCAGGTGGCCGATCTTCACCCGGCGCCAAAGCCTCAGGAGCATGCAGGCGCATGTAGTGCCATGGAGACCCCTTGAACTTGCAAGCTCAGGCCTCCCAGGACGAAAGAAGGAGCAGAGGCCACAGAGCCCACTGTCAGAAACTCCGAGCCGCGCTGCTTTGCTGAGGTCCGAGAGTACCAGTGAGGAGGTCTTGGCTGGTGAAACGGTGAAACTCTTTCATGCCATGGCTGCCATGGCTGCCATGGCTGCTGGCAGGTTCGGAGTTCGGACGAGGACTCGGCAACCGCCAGGACGTTCAAACGGTCGCGGCCCCGGACGTAGCCGCTACGCCGCTGAGCCACGTATCATGGGGCCATGTCATGGCACTGCAGTGAGGCGCTTCTGGCGCCAGGAGACCATCGAGGCAGCTTGGAGAAAGGAACAGAGGATGTCCACCATGGCATCCACCGGCGTCCGTCTCGCTTTCGGTGAGGTGTTGGCGGTCTGCACCGTGACGAGCACCAGCAGCGCCGCCATGGACGTGGCAGCAAAGGGCTGGGCGGCTTCCCTGAAGCTTGGCCCGCCAGCTGGCAGCAAAGAGAAGCACAACGCAAGAGTGGACGCAAGGGCACCAAGGGCAAGGTTCCCTTTCTCCGCTGAGGGCCCGGGCTCTGCAGTCGGAGCTCTTCTGGATCTCCGTCGTCGCCAACCTCCTCTTCCTGGCCCGAAGCCCAAGAGGAAGGCGCAGGCGCCACGGCGCTGCAGCGCTGCGGCGCTGCCTGTAGGTGCTCTGCCTCGGCCACGACGACGGCTCTCTGAGGTTGGAATGCGGGCAGGGACGATCATCGGGTGCCACCGCTGTGACGTCCTCCTCTTCATCCCCTGCTCCACCGTCATGAACATCTTCGTGAGCGCCACCCGGCTCTCAGACAGAGACGAGACATCCGAGCGGAGAGACTCGGAGAGACGAGGTAGCAACGGGCCTGGTGGTGTCGTGGCCTCAAGAGACGTCTCCGAGATCCGAGCCTCGTGCGAGAGTCGGTGCCGAGGCTTGAGGAGTGGAAGGAAGTGAAATCCTGGCCGGGCTCCGAGCGCCGAGCCCGCCCACAGCCACTTCGGAGCCTCGCAGTGTCTGGCAGAGAGCTGCCGCCCAGGACGGGGCTGGCCTCGAGCTCTTTGACCGTCTTGGGCGGCATCATCATGCCGGGACCCCTCAAAATTTGGCCTCAGTCTTCCGCTTGCGCCCTCCGTTCTTGCGGCCAAGTTCTTGCGGTCTTCTTTCTGCCTGGCGACTTGCAAAGTGCAAAGGTTGGTCACAGGCCCGGCGGAGGGCGACAACGAGAGGCGCCCCTTGGGGCAGCCTACTTCAGTATCTCTCATGCAAAGTCTCTGGAGGTCGGCAAAGGACTCCGACTCGGAGACCCTCGAGGCCCGTGGCGACTCCGCGCATCTATACTTGGACATACTCCTATGCTGCAGCTTTCGGTTTTTCTTGCTTCTAGGATTCTAGCAGACACTCGATGAACATGGCTACGTAGAAGGATGTAGTCGTAGTGGTAGTACGAGCGGTAGTGGCAGTGGGAGTGGTCGTCCCAGCCTTGGTCCTTCCATATTGACCACGTTTCATCACCTTACTGGCTGGGTGGCCACACTTTACACTTTTTGAGGGCACCTCACTTCTAAACAAACATAGCACGCATACACGAAACGCACGACGGTAAATCTAGATAGCAAACATACGCGAAACGATAAGACGATAAATCTGGATGCAGGCAAAGAGTGGGATAAGGGATGGTTGATGGTTTAGCGGCGACGGCGGTCGTGGAGCAGCCGCTAGACAGCAAGCAGCCGAAGCTCTGAACAAGAGCTTCGGGGGCGGGCGGGGGGAGGGGGTTGCTCGGGTCGCCGGGAGGTTGAGTTGCGGCGGGTTGGATAATTGGTGGCTCTGGCTTCGGGTTGCCGGTTGACTGGTCTCGGATTTCCCTAAGCCCGACCCTAAACCCTAAACCCAACCCTAAACACCCCCCTAAAGTCTGAACCCAGCCTTAATTCCAAAACCTAAAGTAGGTTGAAACCCTACACCCCGAACCCAACCCTAAACCCCTCCAAGCCGAAACCCTACCCCCCCCCAGCCCCGCACACCCCCTGACATCATCGACGGCGACGTCGAGGCCTGGGGGGTGGTTTTGGGTTTCGGGACTTGGTGTGCCTGTGCTCGCGCCGGCAGATATGCCGAGGCCCGTTTAGGGAGACTGTACAGTTAGTGGCGAATGTGATGCGGCATTGTCTCAAGCATGTTGGCTCAGGCCTCAGCCGTGGCGAACTTTGTTCTTTCAGGGTCGGCTTCGGGCTGGTGGGGCTTGGCTTGTCCTTCTCATTGCAACGGTTCTCTTGTGGTCTTGGGGCTGGCTTTCTTTGCGGGGTCTTTGGCAGGGGCTCTTTTCACTCTCTTTGTGTTCCGGGCCACCCTCCTTTCGACTTCTGCCCAGCGGGCCGTCGAGCCTGAGGTTGATTTGCCTCGGCCCCGCTCCTTGCGCCTGAGAGCGTACTTGCATGAGTGACTTGCGAAGGGACCTTGCAGCAGCAGCACAGGCCCTTGCATCTGCCATTGCCCGCCTCTCTTTGGAAGACGAGGTAGGTGAGTGGGAGGTGGTTGCTTCCGAACCGGCTGTGGCTAGTTCCTCTGCCCCTTCAAACACCTTAAGTTCCTCATCCGAGGCCCTACCCCTAGGACCCGTGCGCCCAGCCTCTCCTCCTCCTCTTCCCAACGACGTCCTCTTCCTTGCTTGTAGCCTGCCACTTGCCGCACGAGAGCCCCGTGCCCTCCGTGCTTGGAAAGCTGGATTTTGGGCCGGAGAGGTCTTGTCAGGTCGTTTGGACTACCCTGAGGTCTCCGAGAAGATCGCCGTCCGATCTTCGATCTACGTGGTTCTTCGGAGCCCTGTCCTTGCAAAGCCCGGGCTTCCGTGCCTTTAAGGCTGCTGTGGGTGCTATTGAGCATACTGGTACTGTGTGCCACGGCTTTCCCACAGAAGGAAAAGCCCGCATTTATTGCGCAGGGGCCTCCGTGCCCTTCCCTCCTTTCTCGTGATGGAGCTGGTCAGGGAATTTTTGGAGGATCCTTTAAATTGGGGGGCCTGGTCTTGTCCCGCCTTGCGGCCTCGGAGAATGCTTTTTCTTACCTGAGCAAGTTAGATCCTGTGACGGATCCTGTGGAGAGTCAGCCTTTCCCGGCCGTGGTGCCTCAGCACAGTGCTTTGGTGATCGCGGCAAAGGCCTCTGGCTTCGGAAACAGGAGGGAGATTACAGTGCCTCGGAGGAACCGCTGCCTCAGGCACATTCAGAGCTTTGGGCAGCTCTCTGGGCCCGCCTCCTCGTCTTCGAGAACCTGGGGCCCCGGCCGGTTTAGGCGTTCCTGCTGCCTTTCGAGGCTCCTGCCCCTCAGGGTCGGTTGGCAGATGCCATTTTGCAGCAAAGCCAAGCCCTTACCATGCTGGTGGGCCACCTGGCGGAAGGTGGCGTCGACTTGAGTCAGGGAACCGCGCTTGGTACGCGGAAACGAGAAAGACTACAAGCGGAGCTGGCGGCACGATCAGGGGACTTCCTTCTTCAGGTGTCGCAGGCGGCCTTCCGGCGGATGGCTCCCACGAGCCCTCTTCCCTGGACCCTGGAGTCTATGAGGGATGCGGGCCCTCTCTTCACCCGCTATGTGGAGCGCTACCGGGGCTTTGCAGGCCAGCATGATGATGTGGGTCCTGGCTCATATCGGGGACTGCATGCTGGCAAACGATCACGAAGGAGCACAGGAGATGCTGGCACTTGCCCTGATGGCGCAGGAGCAAAGTGCTCTGGACTCGGGCAGCTGGAGCGTTGCTTACCTTCTCACGCTTTTGGAGGAACCTCCTCCTCAAGGACTCCTCAGCTCTTCTCGGGAGGGCCACCTCGGGCAACAGCGCGTGCCTCACTATTTCCAGGCGTCGCCTTTATCAAGGAGATCGATGCTTTGCAGGCTCGCAGGAAGGAGCTTGCCCAAGGCCCATCCAAGCCTGCCTCTTGGAACCAGGAGGTTCCGGACGAGGTGCCCCCGAAGCGGAAGCCCCGATTCGTTCGCCGCCCAAAGCAGCTTGCAACGTGACAAATGGTCCTCTGGCTTCCTCGGTGCTTTCCGAGTCCCTTTTGGTCTGGGTCTAGGTGGTTCTTGCCGGACTTGTGTGGGCAGCAACTCCCTGTTTCAGGGCCCCCACGTTGCCTCTTGTGGCTCCCGTGTTCCTGGCCTTCCGGCCCCTGTATCATTCGAGTCCTCCCCTTTAATTCCGGGTGCACCTTTGCCAACAAAAATTCAACGCATGCTTTTGCCGAGGCTCCCTCCGTGGTTGAGACTCCTTTTGCAGGCAATGTGCCCTTCGCAGGTGTCTCCGAGCCAGGTAAGATCGGCTTGAAAAGGGTTGCACATGTGGCCACCATGGCCTTGAACTACCTCCGCCATGGCATGGCTCCTCCTACGACGGTCACGATTCGTGGACGAAGGATGAGTGGAAGCCCAAGTCTAAGAACAAGGGCAAATGGAAAAAATGGGGCAGTGGCCAATGGGGCGCTGATGGTGGTGGCGGCTCCGGCTCCGGCGGCCACGGCAATGGTGGCAAACGGCTCCGGCTCCAACGGCCACGAGGCGGCCACGGCCACGAAACCGACGGAAGAGGAGGCAACGGCGGTGGTGCACTTCCGCCTTTTCCGCCTCCGCCACGCCGCAGGCACCGATGGCGGCCCGGCTGGCGGCGGCGATGGCGGCGGTGCCGCTGGAGGTCACGGCGGCGATGGCGGCGGTGCCGCTGGAGGGTCACGGCGACGATGGCGGTGGTCCCAGTGCCGGTGGAGGTCGCGGTGGCGATGGTCCCAGTGCAGGTGGAGGTCACGGCGGCGATGGTCCCAGTGCCGGTGCGGCGGCGGTGCTGGCCCTGCTGCCGGCGGCATCGGTGAGGAGATGGACATATCGGCAGATGGCGGCAGCCGTGGTGGTAGGGGTGCTGATGCTGACGACCTGACCTGAGGAGCCGTAGCCTGGTCCAGAGTTGTGGCATGCACGTGCATTTTGCCGTGCTCTTCATCATCTTCCTGAATGCACAACGAGGGGTGGAGTTCTTGCTGTTTGAAAAAAGAAGTGCTTTGTCTTGTGTGACGTGCAAGCAGGGCATGCATCGTGGCGTGCGTTCAATGTTGTTGCATCAGTTGAAGCTGCGTGACTGCGTTGTTGGCATGTCACCACATGTTTAACTGTGCTTTGGCTCAAGTTTTTCGGCTTATGAGCATCCAGCCTGCGGGGTTAGGGCTTGCTAGTGGGGGCTTAGGGGCTGCGGTCCTTCCTCGCCTCAGGTCTGCCCTTTGGTTCCCCCTGAACTGGACGGTCCCGAGCCAGATAAGGCCTTCAGTGTCGACCCGTCTTCTTTCTGCATCGGCCTGTGTTGCGGCCTTCTTCTCTTTCCTCTGCTGGATTTGCTTTGCTTGGGCTTTGCGGCTTGCGTTGCAGCAAAGGGGAATCTCGGTTAGGCCGGTGGGTTGGTTTAGAGCTTTGGATGGGTAGTGTGGATCAGCTTGCACGTACTGTGGACGCCTTACAGGTTCTGCTCACCCATCTTGTGGATCAGGTCAGCCGCCTTGAGGCTCGTGTGGCTCGTTTGGAGAGCTCGGGTGCTTCTAGGTCCTCGTCTTGGGACAGGGTCTCTGGAATTACTTCTTCAGGGCAACCTCTCGGAGCCCTTACTCACCCTGCTGCCTCTCAGGCTGCTACCGCTCCCTCGGCCGCACCGGCTGTGACTTCTCCTGCTCGGCCCTCGCCTGCCGAGGCTGCTGCATTTTCGTCTGGGCTTCCTATCGATCCAGACGATCGGGCTGGCCGCCTGGAATTGGCTCGGAGCCTTGGGGCTTTTGTTCTGTGCTCACTCCGTGGGCAACAACTGGGGGATTCAGGCCGTTCACGCTTGAACCTCAAAAGACGCTTGTACCTGATCTTCGCTGATTACGCTGGGCAGCCCCTGCAACCACCTCGGGTTGTTTACTCTTTTGCGGACGCCGCAGGGATTTGCAAGAGGGGTCGGGATTTGGGTCAGTCTGTGCTGATCGGCACCCCTTCGAAGTGGGAAGCAGTTGAGATTCTGGCAGCCGCGGGTTTCCCTTGGCTGGCCGAGTATGAGCGCTGAGCCTTCTGAAGCTGAGGACGGAGAGGCCTTTGATTCTCTGCGTGACTTTTGCGTGTGGGCCGAGGAGGTTCGCACAGTTGAATCCCTACCTCTCTTGGAGCTTCGCTGCCCGGGTGAGGGTGACACTACTTCTTGTGCCATTGTGCCCATTTGTGAGCACGGTGGTTCTTCGGTTGTGGCGGTGCCTCAATCTGCTTGGAATCGCAGGGCTGCTAGTAGAGTGCTCCCCCGGGGTGCGTTGATCAAGCCGAGGCTGGTTGAAGTCGCGGCAGTTGCCGCGGCCGGCGGTTCTCCGCACCCGGTGCTGTCTGTTAAGGTTTGGGTCGGCTTTCTTGACGCTGGACTGGAGAAGTCTTTTGCTGAAGTCGACTCCCCGGTGGCGTGGCCCTTCCTTGCTGCATCTTCTCAAGTGCCTGCGGATCCCGACCTAGACGGTCTGATTGCTGCCGCCGACAATCTTTTTCAATTCACTTCTGCTGCCTCCGCTCCGGAGGCGATTTTGCATTCTCGAGGTCAGGCCACGCCGCGAGCATGGGAAGAGCGCATGGGCTCCATGGAGCGTGCTCTCTCCGACATTCAGATATCGTTGTCACAGCTGTCTGGTCCTCGGCTAGTAGCGGCGACTCCGGCCGCTTCTGCGCCGAAGGCTGCTCCTTTGCTCAGCGGGCCTCCTCCAGGCCTTGGCCCTCGCAAGTCCAAGCCTGCCTTAGACCCCGGTCTGGTGTCTGCTGCTCGAGCTTCGGGTGTCTCAGAAGACATTATTCAGCGGATGAGCCAGCTGGCTTCGAACACCGGAACCGTGCTGCCCGACGTGCCGGCCTCTTCCACTGTTGCACGCCCGGTCGCTGGAGGAGCAAACCCTCTCTCGGAGAGCGAAGAAGAGCTCGAAGAGGCCGCTGTGGTTGGCCAGGGCGCGCCTATCGAGCAGGCGGTCCTGCAGTTGACCAAGTTGGTTCGCACAATGATGGCGGGCGACAAAGCTCGGGGCCGCGATCTGAACAGCATCCTGGATCGGGCCGAGACGGGCGGCGCCGAAGGCGGAGCCAACACTGGCGGTCGATCCAAAGCCGCCGCTTACAGAAAGCTCAAGGCATGTCTACAGGAGTCGCCTGCCGTGTTGTTCGAAGCGATCGAGGCTGCTATGAGCGAGGACTTTGCTCTCGTGCGATCTTCTCCTGCATTGGCGGGTCTTCCTGTTTCTTCCCGTGGCTGGGTCGAGCACCGATCTCGCTTGGGGCCATATCCCTCGGCAATTCGGCCGATGTGGATGCTAGCTGCTATCCACGACTGTCTCAAGGATGGCCGTCACGACGAAGCGCGAGCGCGAGCCGCGTTGGGGCTTTGCGCTTACGATCAAGCGGCGGTCGACTCGGGGTCCTGGGTTTTATCTCAGGAGCTGCTGTTAGAGCCGGCGCCGCCTTACCAGGTGTTCTCTCGCAACAGACCGGGTGCCGAAGGAGGGGACGTGATGCACACTCGGCTGAGGTGCTTATGTCCAGGCTTCGGGACCAGGACTCTTACAACGAGGCACGCCAACGCCTGTCTTCGAGGCGCAAGCCCCCGCCGCCCGAGGGCCATCCGCCTCCTGCGGAGAGCAGTGCCGATACACCAGCTGGGGGCCGTCCCCCTCGAGGCCGTGGGCGCGGTCAGCCGACCGCGTAAGCTCTGCAGGAAACGGGCCGTGCGCCGGATTTGGAGGCTCCCTGTGCCCCCTGCCCCCTTTTTAAACCTTAGCTCCGTGCCGGAAGAGCCCTGCGCCAAGATTGAAGGCTGCACTGTGCCTACGGCCAACGATTCTCTTTCGCCTCCCAGGCGAGCTCCGGCTGCGTTTGAAATTTCTAATCCATCAGCCGATTCATCTGCCTACCGCGGGTTCCCTAAGCCTAGGTTTAGTGGCCCGAACCCCCTTAGTGGTTTAGGCAAGGGGCGGTTCGGTTCCCGTGGAGCCGCCTCTTCCTTGCAGACAGAAGCTTCTGACGCCAAGGGTGGTCTCATAAGGCGCGCGCCTCAGAGCCGTAAGGGAGCTAGCGGTCTTCGTGCTGCTAAGCCTGCTGGGGACCCCGTGACCCCGCTTTTAGCCCTAGTATTTCTTTGCCCCCTAGTGGTTTAGGTGCCGGGCGGCCGACGTCTTGCGCACTGTGGACGGCCTTCGGGCTGCTGAGCCTGCTGGGTACCCTGCCTCTAGGCTTAGTTCCCTTTCTCCCCCTAGTGGTTTAGGTATGAAGCCTCAAGGGCCTGAAGCCGTAGAGAAGTCAGCAGGCTCAGCAGAGCAAGCAGTGGATCCACCCGTCGCCGCGAAAGCCACAAAGCCAAAGAAAAGCAAAGATGAATGCGTCATCACCGGAGAGGCCATCAACATCAACTGAGTGCAGCCACGCCTTAGGCGGTGAGGCATCCATTCAGGCATTTTGATTTCTTCACTTGCAACGTCATGCAACGCATTTTCCACTCGGCATGGCGGCAGCAGCAAGGCACCACGGCACCATTTCAAGATTCAGTGACAGCTGTGTGAAAAATGTTCCCACGGTGTGCAGCGTGTCTTTGAAGGATTCTTGGCCACAGAATGTGCCACTCACTCTGATCGTGGACCGGTTGACCGTTGATTGTATGTTGTGCCATCCGCTGCCATGTTCATGTTACGGGTTCTAGTTGCTAGCCTGCTTGCACTGCTTAGCGATCCCTCCAGCTACTGTCCGGAGATCATGATCATCATCCAGACGGGGCGCTTGTCTGAGGGGCACTTGATGAACGTCATGTTGCAGATGTTGGTACTGCATGGATTCGACGATGGCAAGGTGAAGGACCGTGCCTTGCAACTAAGACAAGTTTTGACTGCAGCAGCTTGCATGGCAAGCGATCAGAACAAGAAAGTGTGCCAGGCCGGTCAGTTGTTTGGAGTTGAAATCGAAGAGTGGTCAGGAGTCAGGACATGATGTAAGATTTGCTGTGTAGAGATGTAAGACTAGGGGTTTCAAGATGCAATCCCAAAGAACAGGCATCAGCTGTGCTGTTTCAGTGCGTCGAAGATATGGTGGAATCCATGGACGAGTACGGCAACTTTCGCAAGCTCGTCGAGGTCCCATGGGTTGATTCGGTCCCGTATTTCCCTTCGCTGGACAAGCGACTCTTGCAAGGGGCATCCCATGCATCTGCGCTGAAAGATGCAAGCGGCTTTCTCGATTTCATGCAAGAAGAAAAACTCCGTAATCCACGAGACTCAGAGTTAGGCCAGGAGAATGAAGCGTTTGAAATGCTTCTAGAAGCTGCGAAGGTTCTGAAAGAGCAATGGGCACGCCTTAGGCAGTGAGCCATCAGCCATCAGGCAGGCATGTTGAGTTTTTGACTTACACTGTCATGCAACGCATTTTCCATCCGGCATGGCGGCAGCAAGGCACCATTTCAAGATTCAGACAGCTGTGTGAAAAATGTTGGCCCGTGTCTAAGGTGTGCGTGTCTTTGCAGGATTCTTGCTCTGACCGTGGACCGTTGATTGTATGTTGTGCCATCCGCTGCCATATAGTGTGAGGGTGATCTTGCAGGGAACGAGGAACGAGAGCCATTGCCATAGTGTGAGGGTGATCTTGCAGGGAACGAGGAACGAGAGCCATTGCCATAGTGTGAGGGTGATCTTGCAGGGAACGAGGAACGAGAGCCATTGCCATAGTGTGAGGGTGATCTTGCAGGGAACGAGGAACGAGAGCCATAGTGTGAGGGTGATCTTGCAGGGAACGAGGAACGAGAGCCATAGTGTGAGGGTGATCTTGCAGGGAACGAGGAACGAGAGCCATAGTGTGAGGGTGATCTGTCAGGGAACGAGGAACGCAGGTCCCGCCAAGGCAGTGATTGAGGCCTCTGGAAGAGGAGAATGGTCAGAATCAGAATGCCGGCCCTCTTTGGCGCACTCAGGGTGCCCAGGATGGACTTTATCTTCTGGATGTGAAGGGATTCTTGTGGCGAGGACAGCTTGGACTTTATCTTCCTGCGGAGACCGTGCATGACAAGGGTGTGGAGGGATTCTTGTGGCAAGGACAGCCTGGACTTTATCTTCCCGCGGAGACCGTGCATGAGAAGGATGTGGAGGGATTCTTGAGTGCCCAGGATGGACTTTATCTTCCCGTGGAGACCGTGCATGAGAAGGATGTGGAGGGATTCCAGGATGGACTTTATCTTCCTGCGGAGACCGTGCGTGAGAAGGATGTGGAGGGATTCTGGTGGCGAGGACAGCCTGGACTTTATCTTCCCGCGGAGACCGTGCATGAGAAGGATGTGGAGGGATTCCTGAGTGCCCAGGATGGACTTTATCTTCCCGTGGAGACCGTGCATGAGAAGGATGTGGAGGGATTCTTGAGTGCCAGGATGGACTTTATCTTCCTGCGGAGACCGTGCATGAGAAGGATGTGGAGGGATTCCGGGATGGACTTTATCTTCCTGCGGAGACCGTGCATGAGAAGGATGTGGAGGGATTCTGGTGGCGAGGACAGCCTGGACTTTATCTTCCCGCGGAGACCGTGCATGAGAAGGATGTGGAGGGATTCTTGAGTGCCCAGGATGGACTTTATCTTCCCGCGGAGACCGTGCATATCAAGAATGTGGAGGGATTCTTGTGGTGAGGACAGCCGCCTGCTTGGCATCCAATCTGATTCAGGATCCCCCCGAGTGGGGTGGGCCCCCCCAACCTGCTAAGAAAGCCTCGGGGATGGAATTTTTCGGCTGCAACGGGTGTCTGCCTCATCGTCACACAGTCGTCCAGTACCCTTGCGAGGGGAAGCTAAATGGCACCCAACATTTGTTCAAAACCTCCAGGCGCTATGCGAAGCCTCAAGAACGATTATTTTTCGGCTGCAAATGGTGCCAGCCTCATCGTGGCGCAGTCGTCCAGTGCCCTTGTGCGGGGAAGCGAATGGCACCCGAAAAAACTATCAAAGTCCACTAGGGCCAGCCATGGTTTGCTTGATTTTTCTTTGAATTTGTGTTTAAAATTGCTTGTAACAGTGTCCCCACCCCGATATGCATTCGAAGTAAGCCGTGCAGAATCGAGACTTTACCCACAAGCCAGATTTAGCTACCTGTCGGGTCTCTTTCGCTGGCCTCAACTTCTGCTTTGGGTTATTTGTCACGAAAAAGAAACACGCACTAGGCCCGGTTCCTGTTTTATTTTGTTTTGAAGCGAAAAAAGCGCCGGTGACAGGGCCGGCTCCTGATTTATTGTGTTTTTAAAGCGAAAAGCCGCCAGGGCCAGGGGAAGGCCTTGTACAAGGCCGTTTAAGCCAATCTCAATTTTTCCGGCGGCCCGGGGTGAAGCTAGTACACGGTGACGCCCAAACGCGGACCCCTACAGCCAGGCTTTTCCTGGCATGCAGTCGCCTCCCCTCAGAGAGGGCCCGCTCCGGCCTTACTACTCCCTGAAGCCTTCCGAGCTCAAGCTCACCGGCACGGGAAACTTCGATCCTGTGCCCTTTCTTCCTGATGACTTGGCTCTTCCCTTCCTGGAGCCTGACTGCATTTGGCATGGCACTGCTGCTCCGGTTGGCGAGACCCGCGAGAGCCATGCCTCCGCTTTGGAGCTTGCCTGGCTTCGGGACCGGCAGGGTCTCTTGGAGCTTCATGATGGAAGGGCCCAGCTTGGGAGCGAAAGGGAATTTGTCAGGGTCTTCAATTTTCAAGGCCCCACGCAAGGGAGACCGTCCAAAAAAATATGCCGAGCTTCCTCTCCGAGGTCCCTCCTCGGGACTGCCTTCAGGCGCTCATCTCCTTGGGCTTGAGGCTTCGCGACCTTGAAGGTTCCCAGGCTTGGCTACACTTTGCGCTGCAGGGCTCAGCAAGCAGGGCCCTTCTTCTAAAGGCCGCTCTCTCCTTGTTCCGCCTTCGGGACGGTGATGGCCCTCGTGCTTTCGCGCTGTTCACTGCTATCTTCCAAGGTGACCATTTGGGGGTCGAGGTGGCAACGGCTGCCCATAGGTCTCTCTTGGCCTCGCATGGATTGCTGTGCCGTGCGTCAGAGCTGCGGGCCGACGCTCCCTTCCCCTCGTTCTCCTCCTGCATTGAAGGGCTGATAATTGACGATTATTTCAGCATTTCCTGCGAGGAGGAGGCCGCTCCTAGCCCTAAATTTCGGCTTCGGGGAGGTGCCTTACGAAGGCGCGTGAGGTCTATGATGACTGGGGCCTGATTGGCGCAAGGGAGAAGGACGTCTTTGGGGGCTCTCTTGCCAAGGCTGGACTCTTCGAGTGTAGCCCTGGCAAATGGCTTCATTTTTTGCAGAGTTCTCTCGGGCCAAACGCCTCTCCTCTCCGTTGTGCTCAGCGCCTCGCCAGTGACTAGCGACTGCCTGCACCTTTGCCTTATGGGTGGCTGGACCTCGGTTTTGCTTTACAGGCGCCCCTTGATGTCCATCTTCTCGAAGAACTTTGGGCTAGTTCAGGGTGCTAGTGTTGTCTCGGGGGACCCGAAAATCATTCCTTTGCCTGGCTGATGAGCTTGTGGTTGTGAGCGCCCTCGCTCCCCTCTGCTGTTCCGACCTCTCGGCTCAGCTTCTCCCGGCTGTCTTTGCTACTGACTCCTCCGAGGAGCTGTGGCCTTGAGAGCCCAAGCAGCCTCCCACATGCGTCGGGCTTTGCGCTTTCATTTCTTGGAAGTTGGTGCCGCGGGGCCCCTTTCTGATCGAGCTCCTGGCCGCAGACGGCTGGTCCTTGGCTGTAAGGCCTCCTGTCGCTGATTTTTCTATCCGGCGGAAGCCTTCCTTGCGATCCTTTCCTCGCCGTGCCTCCTCTGCGCTTTTCGTGTCCTTGCTTGACAGCAACGTTTCCCGTTGTGCCATCTCCAAGGGCAGGTCCTCTGCTCATGGCCTCTTCCAGGTGCTGTGCCGGATCGCTGCCGTCCAGGAACGCTTTCCCCTTCTGCCCGACGCGCAGCATGCCGGCGGATGGGCCGCAAGGGACACTGCTCCTCCTGAGCCGTCGGCTAGCCTTGATAAGGAGTGTGTTGCCGGGGCAGCGCATGCCTCACCTGCGGAGGTGGGCTTCCAACTGGGCGCGCTTGGTTTTGCGGGTTCTTCGCCCCTTCTCGAACTTGGGCGCCGCTCTACCCTGATAAAGGCCCTTCCCTCGGCTTGTTCAGGGTGTTCAGGGTTTGGTTCTGTTGCCTAGCCGTCTTGAGCGGCGGCCCGCGAGAGCTTGCCGTTGCCGCTGGGCAGGCCAGTCGAGAAGCAGACCCAACGATTGCGTGACAAACTCTGGCACAGTTTTTGGAGAAGGGGTCCTGGACATTGATTTTGTCAATATTATTTTGGCGAAATACTGTATGGTAGGGCCCTCTACACCGCGGGAAGGCCGTACAGCCATTACAGCGAGACTGTGAACGCTGCGTCTTCGCTTTTCCCGAAGATCCGCAGGCTCCTTCAACCGGCCTGGGATATCGCTTTTGCTTGGATGAGAAATGAACCTCATCACCATCATGTTGCCATGCCGTGGCAAGTGCTGCTCGCGATGGTTTCGATCTGCTTCTTCTGTTTGGCTTGGGGAGGAATGGCACGGGCAGGCGAAGTATTGCATGCCTTTCGGCGCTGCCTTTTTCTTCCTTCGGACGTCCGGTATTCTACAACGTGGGTCACCTTGACCATCCCTGAACCGAAGACGCGCTACAAAGCTGCCAGGCACCAGTCTTTGAAGGTGGACCACCCGGATTTGATCGAGATCATTGAGTTCGCTTTTGCTGCCCTTTCTCCTGGAGATAGGCCGTGGCCCATGTCGGACCAAAGCTTTCGGAACAGGTTCCAAAGGCTTCTGGGCGCTCTGCGCCTGGAAGAACTGCCGGCGCCTTTTCTGAAAACGCTGGACCTAGGCGGAGCTACGTGGCTCATGATGGTTTCGGAGGACAGCGAATTATAGTTCGCAGGCGAGGCCGCTGGCTCACCTCCAAAATCATGGAGATCTACGTGCAAGAAGTGTCGGCCCTCCAGTTCCTGCCTTCGCTCTCAAAAGCAGACCGCGACTATCTGCTTGATTGGGCGGGAATATGCAGCTGTCTCTTCTCGAATTTCAAGCTCCTGAGGGGTTCGCCGCCTCACTCTTGGCACGTTTTCCTCGGCCGTGGTGTGACTTGAGAGTGCCTGGATGGGTGGAAACAACCGGTGGAGGCAAGAGAGTTTTGTGCTACAGCACTTCGACTTGTGCACCTAGCCAGCAGGTGCAAAAGGAAATGCTTTGCGAGCGTGAGCCACTGTACAGTTAGTGGCGAATGTGACGCGGCATTGTCTCAAACATCCCTCCCTCCTCTCCCGCCACCACGGCCAGAGAGTTTTGTGCTACAGCACTTCGACTTGTGCACCTAGCCAGCAGGTGCAAAAGGAAATGCTGTGCGAGCGTGAGCCACTGGCTCGCTCTGGACTTCGGTCTAGGGTGTCCAGGCTCCGTTTTATTAGAATATGTATATTATCTATATATATATATATATATATATATATATATATATTGGGGTGGGCCCTCAACACGTTTATTAAACTCCATATTTGGGGGCTTAAAAGGGCGATTTCAAACCCAGAACGGGCCCGAGTTTCCACATAAACGGGCCTGAGTTTCCACATAAACGGACCTGAGTTTCCACATAAACGGGCCTGAGTTTCCACATAGACGGGCCTGAGTTTCCACATAAACGGGCCTGAAATCCACACAAACGGGCCTGGGTTTCCACATAAACGGGCCTGAGATTTCACATAAACGGGCCTGAGCTTCCACATAAACGGGCCTGAGTTTCCACATAAACGGGCCTGAGTTTCCACATAAACGGGACTGAGTTTCCACATAAACGGGCCTGAGTTTCCACGTAAGCGGGCGGGTGGTGCGGACACTTTTGTGGAAACTCGGGCGGGTGGTGCGCAAGCTCTTGTGGAAACTCGGGCGGGTTTTGCGGAAACTGTTGTGGAAACTCGCGGAATTATGCGGAAACTTTTCTGGAAACTCGGGCGGATTTTGCGGAAACCTTTGTGGAAACTCGGGCGGGTGGTGCGGAAACTTTTGTGGAAACTCGGGCGGGTTATGCGGAAACTTTTGTGGAAACTCGGGCGGGTGGTGCGGAAACTTTTGTGGAAACTCGGGCGGGTTATGCGGAAACTTTTGTGGAAACTCGGGCAGGTTATGTGGAAACTTGTGTGGAAGCTCGGGCGGAAACCCTTAATACTTTAGAATGCACACGTTTCAGGATGACAAAACACGGAGTTTCCACGAAAGTTTCCACATATCCTGCTCGAGTTTCCACAAAAGTTTCCACATAACCCGCCGGAGTTTCCACAAAAGTTTCCACATAACCCGCCCGAGTTTCCACAAAAGTTTCCGCAAAACCCTTCCGAGTTTCCACAAAAGTTTCCGCAAAACCCTTCCGAGTTTCCACAAAAGTTTCCGCATAACCCGCCCGAGTTTCCACAGAAGTTTCCGCATAACCCGCCCGAGTTCCCCAAAACTCATGTTTTTGAAGTCGCGAATATGTGGGAACTCATGCTTTTGAGGCCACGAATAATGTGGAAACTCATGCGTTGGAGGCCACGACTAATGTGGAAACTCATGCGTTGGAGGCCACGATTATTGTGGAAACTCATGCTCTGGTGGCCGCCAATGGTGCAGCGTTTCCAAAGTTTAGAATGAACCTAAAAACGTGTTCCGGGCCCTGCCCAATATATATATATATATATATATATATATATGAGCCCGAGACCTTTAGGGTCTATTTTTCTTACAAGCTATGTATACAAGCTATAAGCACTGGTTAAATAGTTTTCACCTATGGCTAGAAATGCATGGCTGTCGGCCGGTCTTCTTCCAAGGTTCGTCGAAATATAAGAACCACTGACGCTGACGTAGCATGTCACCTGCATCTCCACCTCTTGAGCCAGCTGCATTCCTAGAGAAATGTCACCCACAACACACCTCGAACCAGCCCGACCACCTGCAACCCCCAAAGCCTGTTGTGGACAGGCATGCACTAGTCGGCGAGAAGACACACCACCCAAGGTGTGGCAGTGTGTTTCATAAATGTTACACATCAGTGCCGAGAAATCGCATCAGTATAATCCCTGAGTGTGTCCTTAGTCTGCCAAGATACTGCCGAGAATGCGCGAGAAACGGTAGACCCAGACAGCACGGAGGGAGTATCTGTTGCACCTCCGATGCCAAGTCAGGAGATGGAAGTTGACGGCCAACCTGAAGAAGAGCAAGGAGATGTTGCTCATGACCCTCTACAGGAAGGACGCGAAAGGGCGGTCACACACTTGCTTGACAGTCTGAATATACTTCAAACTTCAAACTGACGTGATGGAGATCGAACGCCAAAGGCTCATGTTTTGCATAGCCTGCGGCAGTAGCTCCCATATCTTTGCGCAATGTGACAATGATGTCGCCGCGCGAGAGACTGTCGCACCAGGCCTCGAAGCCATCAAGACCGACCTCGTTCCCTATCCCAGACTAGATCGTCATCCAGCACGCGCTCAATCTGCCTCAGCGTCTACTACCCAGAATGACAGCATGGACGTTGATGCAACGGAGAATGCGAGTGCAGCATCTTCAGAGCGAAGGGCGAAGGCTAAAGCCCGACCACGTCGTGGAGGGGAAGCCGTTCGAAGCGACTTCATATTGATCAGGTATGACAATCCGCACAATTGCTGCGCAGATGTTCACAACAGGCGTGGCTTGTATTGGGCATGCGGAGTCGAGCTGAAGGACATGGGCCCCGAAAATAGCCAAAGAGTCGTTGACTTGATAGAGGAAATGTCTGATCATCGGGATCGTCGTCTACCTCAACGAGGAGATCAACCGATCTACGCATTCGATGCTGACACAGGCCGGTACGAGAACCCTGGCTATGAATGCATCGGAGGCGGGCATCCGATCCGGTGTGGCATCCTTGAATTGATTCCAGTGAAAGGAGCCAAGTTCATCAACAGTCGCTGGGACATCGTCCAGGACGTTGTAATGCGCAATCTTCGATACCAGACTTTAGTCAGATCTCCGACATCGAATTGCGAGGAAAGCGGGATCAGAATGGCTGGACGGCAAAGGTCGTGTTACCTTCCAGGACGTCATCAAATGTGATGAAGGAGGATGGGTGCTGATCGAAGATCTGGTGAGAATGGAACAATTGTGGACCTCATCCAAGTCTTGCTATTTCCGCGTCTGCATCGCCAACTGACCCTGAGCAGAGGAAGCGAGTGCACAATGAAAGGTTGCAATTGCTCTTCCAAGGGAACATGGCGAGCGCTACTAAGAGACAGACACAAGGCAAAGATCAGGCTTCAATTCCTTGGAGTGAGGGTGAAAGAACCGCTTGCCGGACCTACTCCTCTCGGCATTGCCAACTCAAGGGGCCTTGTCTCGGTGCGCGACCAGATCCACGAGATCCAGATGAACGAACACATTCGAAATCAACAACGCTATCTCAAACAGTGCGACGGCTGGGTGAAACCCTGGGCTGTGCGTGCTACGAGTGGTCATTCAGCGCATTCCAATCCAGACAACAACTTGCTCCAGTTGGACAAAGAAAAGTTCGCGATCTCTCCTTCGATGAGTCTATTGGGCCGTCTGGGAGGAGCATTTCATGCGACTGCTTGTCGAAACATGTATTCCATTGTACAGAGTGGCATCATACCTGGTTCGGAAGGCCCCTTCGGGGATTCCGACCAGCGTCATCACTCATGGGAGCATGGACGCCTCCACAGCTACTTCGGCATCTTTGCACCGTTCGACAAAAGGATGCTACCACGAAGACACGAGTACATGGGCATGGCAGCGAACGCATGCCGCTCGCCGTGCTTCATGTTCCATCTGGTGACCTTATTCGAGAAGGAGTCAGAAGGAGGGCGGATCACAGACAGCGGAGTGATCACCATTGGAAGACCAGTGCCCTTCTCTTTTGTCAAAGGAGTTTGGTTTTGTGTCCCCGACCAAAGGGACAGCCACTCTTTCGCCTTGGTGGAAAAGATCTTCGATGAAAGACTGGAAGACGAATTGGTGATGGAATTCACGGCTTCTCCACTGTTACCGGAATTCGATCGGTACAGGACGCCTGGAAGAATCATGGAATTGCTTTGTGAAATGCCATCTGGTCCTCACAATTCAGCAAAGGAGCAACTTTTGCGCTCCCTCGCCGGGACCCTTGACATGCATCATGAAGACACCAGACGTCGCCACCACATGCGTGAAGGCATTATGTTCCTCATCAAGCATTGGCTATCTGAGGACCTTCGACGGGAATCAGATGGAAGGAGGATGAGAGTTTGTCCTGCCTGCTACAACATCGTTCCCGCATGCTTCACCAGATGTACATCATGCTGGTCACTGTTCATATCCTGCGGTCGTTACCAAGGAACACCACAAAGGGAGCCTCCTTCGGAGATCCCTAGTGAATCCATCGCCCAAACGATGGAAGCTGCAGTAGCGGCTGTTCCCGCCACAACCGAGGAAGAGCAGGAAGCAATGGAAACGGAAACGGTTGCGGAGCCAGAGATGGAGTTGCCCGAAGCCGACGACGATGTTCAGATCTCTGAAACCGGGCAGGAACCGGACGCAGAGATGACGGACGAAATCGAGGAAGAGCCTGGATTTGACGACGACATCCCGGACAATGTGGCTGAGGAACGTCGACCTCTTTTCATTCCTGGACACTCGCTGAACATCGATCCTGAACTCCAGATCGCTCGCACGGCAATGCAACCACCGTACTACCGCAGCAAAGGTACTGGATATTGCATTGATGCAAGCCGCATTTTCCTACATGGCCTATGTCTTGGTCAGAACCATCTACAAGTCATGGCCCGGATTGTCAAGATGTCTCACGGTTCCAATGTTTCAGATGCAAGAATCATTCAGTCATGGGAATCGATATGATGTTGTCGCAGGTCGATCCTGATACCAGAGTCAGCAAGGAAGTGACTGATGAGGAAATCCTCCGGTACGCAAGAGAGAAACAGGATGAAGAAGACCCGAATGGTGTCTATCTCCTGAAGCGGTTCCGTACTAGCCGGATCGTTTCCGCACTGATTCGAGGATCGGTCCAGATGGGGTACAGCCGAGAAATCTTCAATCCGCAAACATACATGAAGCGAGACACCGACACGAAAGTCTTGCACTTTAGCTGCTTGAACGTGCTCTGCGAGATCATCCCCAAGATCACGGGATACATGCAATTTTCTCTCATCAGGCCAACTCCGACCGGACCAGTGGACTTTCTCTACATCGATCCTGTGGGCGTCCTCATGATGGCAAGTACCAAGGACAATTCCTCACAGACGATTGCGGTACTCATTGACCACAACATCCAGGTTCCGGCGAAGTTCGTTGACAAGCTCACTGCGAGCAAGCTTGAGAAGAAGAGAAATCCCAATGCTGCACGTCCTGCACGACATCACATTTCGGCCTCTGATTATCTTCCAAGTGGGCAAACGTCCATCATGGATACTTCGATCACGGCTGAAGAAAGTGAAAGAGTCACAGCTCCCAAAGCAGCTCCCAAGGCTTCAACGCAAGATCGAGACTATCGACGGGGATGGAACACGAATTCCTACCATGATGCCAAAGGCAAAGGCAAGTGGAAAGGGAAGTCCAAGAACCCTGAAGAGAATCTCCGGCCATGGGAACGCGATGATCCCGCTCGAACTCGACAATGGGTCAGGGACAATATGTGAGCTGAATGAACTGTGATCGTGACCTCGGCTATATGATCGTGATCTTCGATTGCGAATGCCTTTTCTTCGGTGACGCCTGATTCTGTATGTCATTTCGGGGGATCGTCACTGACGCAGATGAGTGTCACGTCATTTCTAATTGGGATACAAGGCTCTTGTTCAAACATGTCAAAGTTGCGGCGTATCAATCCCTAGTGTTTGCAATCGCGCCATCTTCCGGTTGAGTAGTGCTGGAAGCGCGACTCATGGGGGGTGCGAACGGACCTCGATACCCAGTCCGATTCTGCGGTGTCACGATAAGAGCTATGAGTTCTAACATGTACAGCCAAGAGCAAGGGAATGCTTCGCATACCTTGTCTCCAAGTGTTAGCCTGTGGGCACGCTTCGCGTATCACAGTGCTGCACTACGTTCATTATGCTGCCGATGCAACTTTGGCTCAATAAACTGATGCCATAAGCTCAATATAGCTTATCGTCTTCTGTGACCTTTTCGAGGAACAGGGCCATCCCGCGCACAGACGAGTCATCGCCATTCTCGAAGGAGAAAACAAGCGAGCTCTGAGTCTGCCTGCCAGGGATAAGGGTCTGGAACGTGGAAGTGGAGGTGATAGATTATCGAGTCTGTTGAGGGCAACCACACCATCATTAGCTCGGTGGGGTGAGCGACAAGGGACAACATCAAGATCAAATCCCCACGCAATAAGGATGATAAGGGTGATAAGGATGATAGGGATCAAAAGGGATGACAAGGATGATAAGGATGACAAGGATTGGGGAAGGATGACAAGGATGATAGGGATTCGGAGGGATGGCGAGGATGATAAGGATGATAAGGATTCGGAGGGATGATAAGGACGATTAGGGTGATAAGGATGATAAGGAATGGGAGGGATGATCAGACTGATAAGGGCTAGGAGATGATAAGCATGATAGTGAGTAGGAGGGAAGGGGAGTATGATAAGGATGACAAGGATTTGGAGGGAAAATAAGGATGATAAGGATCAAAAGGGGGATGGCGAGGATGATAAGGATGACAAGGATTCGAAGGGATGATAAGGACGATGAGGGTGATATGATAAGGAATGGGAGGGATGATAAGGATGATAAGGGCTAGGAGATGATAAGCATGAGAGTGATTAGGAGGGACGGCGAGTATGATAAGGATGACAAGGATTAGGAGGGAAACTACGGATGATAAGGATCAAAAGGTTGGATGGCGAGGATGATAAGGATAATAAGGATTAGCGTCCAGGAGAACAATGATATCTAAATTATTTGATTCCCGAACCGAATTAAATATTACAAATAAATTAACAATGCAAATCCGAAGGAGGGGATACGGCGGGGGTCCAGGGATCTGGGAGGGGGAGAGGCCGAGGGACAGGGGAGGGGGGGGGAGGAGGGAGGGGGGAGGAGGGAGGGGGGAGGAGGGAGGGGGAGGTGGGAGGGGTGGAGGGAAAGGGGGAGGGGGAGGAAGGAGGGTTCCGCCGGCCATTAAATATATTTTGTTTAGTTTGTTTATTTTGTTTATTTTGTTTACTTTGCTTATTTCGTGTATGTATTTAGATCAGCAGAAAATATTCAAACAATCAAAACTGGGTTGGCCGATTTTGCTTATTTAGTTTATTAAATTGTTTGAATTAAATAAACAAAATAAACAAAATAAATACAATTGCCAAGGAAACTGCCCCGGCCTTCATAATTAAATAAGCAAAATAAACAAAATAATCAAAATCAGCGAAAACCGGTTTGATTATTTTGTTTATTTGTTTATTTCTTTAAATCAGCAGAAACTAAGTAAATAATCAAAGCTGGGTTTACCGATTTTGTTTATTTAGTTTATTTAATTATCTGATCAAGCTGTCTGTGCGGTGCGTTAAATAGACCCCAAAGGCCTCTCTCTCTCTCTCTCTCTCTCTCTCTCTCTCTCTCTCTCTCTCTCTCTCTCTCTCTCTCTCTCTCTCTCTCTCTCATATATATATATATATATATATGTGTGTGTGTGTGTGTGCAGAGGAATCCGTGCTTGCACTGATCAACTCGCATGTCATAGGGCTAAGCCAGCTGCCGTTACACACTCCGGTGTCCCGGATCTCCCATGCGGCCATTTTGGCTCAAGGCACGACGGGGTGCCTTCTGTTTTCCCTTCGGGTTGTTGTCTCGGGTTTTTCTGTTTTCTTGTTGATTGTTTTCTGTTACTGATCATGGCTGCCCCTTCGCTTGCAGTGCCTTCCTCAGCGGATGATTTGATCATGAGGATGTAGCCACACTGCTGGCTGAGATCACCCAGCAGACCGAGTCTGAAGTGATGAGTGCAGGTGTCATCGAAGTGCTTCGTGCAGCGAGCACGGTTGGCCTCCTCAAGGGACGGCCCATTTTGCAACAGTTGGTGATCGATCTTGGAGATGTGAGGAGGCGACGCCGCTTCCCCGTCAGGTGCCCTCTGGGGATTTTCCTCCTGGTGTTGTGGATGCGGTTGCCCCAGGCGCCGATCATCCCACCCAGGAGAGACTGCAGGCATGGATCCACGACCAGCTGGACGGAGCGAGAGACCCCGCTACCGTGCTGCCGCAGTCTGGTGGAAGCATGTGGACGCCGCCGCGAAGGACTTCCACAGCGATCCTAGCCTGTTCGTCAGTGGCTTGTTGCACATGAAGGACAAGTTGCCCTTCAAGAACGTGGGCGCGGTCGTGATGTCCCCGCCGAACCTCACCAAAGAAGAGCTCATGAGCACAGACCGGGCCTTGGTGCAGTGTGTGGACGCCAAGAAGTCCTTTACCGCGTCGTACCGCCTCGTCCAGCCCAACATCCTGCCCGACCGACTGCTGCGCAACGAAGTGGCCACGATCTTGCGCTCCCCTAGGCCCTAAGCTCGTCGTGGAGAAGATGGTGGAGTCTGGTGGAGGGCCTGGACGGGGACAACATGACCATGCTGGAGGACGCCATCCTCAACATCGGCGGACCTCAGGAACCGCTGTGCGGCAGGAGGACATCCTCAAGCCCCAAGGCCAAGGATTCGGTACCGCCACGGTGCCTCGGCCTCACACGGCGCCGCTGCCCTACATCTGTTCGGATCCTTCTTGCGGGGGTCGTTCCGTTGCAACCGGACAGTGCTGCCAGTGAAAGAGGCTAGTGCGTCCATCGAGGCCCCGGCTCCGGATGGATCCTCTTGGAAAATGGTGGGTGTCCTTAAGGAGGACTTCAAGTCCGCTTCGGTGGGGGTGACCTATTCTCGTGCCGAGCTGTCCCAGCTTATGCAAGTCCAGGCCTTGCAGGGCGTTTTTGTTTGCCTCTGACCTGGACTGTCCCAGGTTTGGTGACAAAGAAGAGGGTCCGAGCAGAAGCCGCATGAATGCCAGTAATCTTCAACCCGGACATGGCCAACGCCCAGATCGCCCTCGAAGACGCCTTGCAGGCGGAAGGGGCCGCGACTCTCAAGGAGGCAGTGAACCTGGAGAACAAGGACCACCTGCAAGGCAAGGTCCTCAAGGCGGCAGGGGCCATGGAGAATGCTTGTTGCCGCCCTTTTTTGGTTGTGCAGAAGGGGGAGATGGCCCACGCCTTAAAGGAGTACGCAGACGTCCCCACAGTCAAGACGGTGCTCACCAAGCTGGGCATGGCCTCCTCCTCCTTGGGCCTCCTGCAAGCTCCTTCGTGGACGTGGACGTGAAGTTTCACACCTGGCGAGGAGCCCGAACCCGAGGTGGCGCGGGGGACACCGCGGTTGCCTCAGGCGCCGATGGGTGGACCACATCGCAGCAGGGCCTTGGAGCAGACGGCCATGGAAGAGGGCATGGTGCGGGGGTCTCCAACATGGCTATGCCGTCCTCGCACCAACCAGAACAGGGGACGACTGCTCCCTGCGATGAAACGTACCCTCACCCCGACGGAGAGGTGAACCTCATTGAGGAAAGCACGCCAAAGGTACCAATGGCGAGATCACCCGGAAGTCTTGGGCAAGATTCAGTGGGAAGTGGTGGCGGCTCACAAGATCATCAAGCAGATCCCGAAGGCGAAGACCGGAAACACCAGGCTGAAATAGAGCGGGCGGCCACCTTCTTCAATCCGGCCCTCTTTGAGAAGCCTTTTCCTTCCCTGGCGGGCGCGCCGGCGCCGACAAATCTGGAGGACAAGGTGCGCACTCTGGATGCCATGCTCCAGATGTTCCAGAAGCAATCGTACTTGACCGCCTGGCGCTGGGTCAGGTACCCAGGGAACATCAGCCAGAAGCAGGCTGTTGAGTGGTACTCGGCCTGGACAGACCTCTCCCACGAGCAGCGCAGAGGACACCATTGATTGCGCGAGGCCGGAAGTGCTACCTTTGTGCGTGATATGTCAGTCGACATGTTGTATTACACAATGTCGGCGGGTCTCCTGGTTTCGTGCCTGACATAGGAGTTCAGACCTTACATGATTTGCTGCAGGTGACTCTGAGAGACCTGTGTTCCGTTTGGGGACGGCATGTCCTTGAGGGCGGCTTCGAAAGTCACTTTGCAGGGGACATCATTGGGGGCAGTTAGCTTCTTTGTGTTAGATGGTGAGCGCCGGTCTGACAAGGAATGCCTCGTTGACTCCTGCATTGATTGGCAGCCGTTATTTGCGGAATCGGAGAGCTACCATTTCGTGTGAACACATGTCTTTGTGGTTCCTCGGCCAAACCGAGCTCCTGCAGACTCAATCGGGACATTTGTTGATACCGGTAGACAAGGACATCATGAACCTTAACAGCCTTGCGTAGCAAAATTAGGAGCCCTATGGTGTTGTGTCGCGCACCCGAGCTTGGTAAATCTCCTTTCGACTCCTGGCGCCGTGTCAGAGCTGAAGAGGATTCAGGACCGCCAGGTGGACAAGAAAGAGACAGTGTTGGCAGTGAGTGCAGGTGCATCCGGTGATCTGGTGAATCATGCTGAACAGAGCCGTGATGGTATGGCGATGTCGGTCGGCAACACAAATGCAATATTTCCCCCTGAGCTACAGCTACGACCTGAAGAAGGGCGGCCATGGATATTCGACGTCCGCGGGTGCACCGGAGGCTCATGTCGAGACGGCCTTGGAGGAGCTGCGCGTGACGATGCACCCGGAGGACAGCATTGTGAAAGGCAAGCTCATGGAGGCGCAGGGCCGCAAGATGACACGGGGAGAGAAGGTGAAGGTCCAGACTTTGATGGAGGAGCGCGACCCTTCACCAACACCGCCGACCTGCGACTCTCGCGGCGGTAGGCCATGGTCAAGGAGACAGACAGAGTTTGAAAAGGAATGCCCTGGCATCCTTGCAGCCAAAGGTGAGTGCCAAGCCGCGCCCATCATCAGCGGTGGAGGCCTCGTCGGGTGAGATGGCCAAGGACGACCACTTCAAGGAGATCCAGGAGGCTTGGATGACGATTCGGGATCAGGAGGACCGCCTCCTACTTCGCAAGACAGGCTCCACACGGAGTTGGTGGCGAACGGCAAGGACCCCGAGCAGTGATGGGCGAGGCCCGCAGCGAGGCCGGGCGAAGCGATGCGTAGAGTGCTGCTCTGGACCAGAACAACTCGGGTGGAGGATCCGGACAATGATGTTGTCAAGGGCTTGCCTTCGAAGAGCAAACGTTTCACAAGCGCCATCCGGCGAAGCATGCAACTGGCGGGGGCTACTTACTTCCCCCTGCTGTTCACCGCGGTGGTTACCGCGACGGCCATTTTGGAGGTTCCGGATGGCAGATACGTCACCCCTCGCGAAGTTGACGACATCCAGCTTCAGCTAAGGTCTCGGCGACCTCGAGGGCTCGCCGTTGAGCTCCGTGACGGTTCCTCCACTGCCCTGGGCTCTCCAGAGGATCAGAGGGTTTGCTTGGCGGAGCCGCGAAGGCCAACCACACCATGAAAGGCTCCTTCTCGGCGACCTTCGGACTCTTCAGGTCATCCCGGCTTCCTGACTTCGGCTGCCGAGGAAGCCTGGAGAAAGCTGCATGATTTCATCATCGAGGGCTGCGCTGACCATGAGGATCGAAGTGCCCGCGGCAAACGGTGGAGGATTATAACTTCGAGCCGCCAAGTGGCGGCATCTCTTCGTCCTCTTGTCGTTGTCGGTGCCCGGGCCACAAGGAACATCCTGATGATCCAGGCCGCGTGCGCCTACCTCATCGCCTACGTGACGCTGCTCTAGATGGAGTTCGCTGGGAAATGCAGGGCGATGACAACGACCTTCGGGAGCACCTTCGAAGCCTTAACCACCGGAGAAGAAAGGGCCTATGCTTATGCCTTGTCGAGAGAAGGCACTGCGATGCCTTTGGACAACAAACCGTCCGGAAAGCGGCTGGCTATTTTTCGCGATTTGATGATGCGCATCCACCGGGCCTCTGGGCAGGCATTTTTTTCTCCAATCTTTCACGGCTTTTGGAGCGCAGAGGCAGCCCGAAGTGGGCATCTCCTGTGGCGAGCGCTGAGAAACCTGCCAGTCTTGGGAAGTTCTCGGTGGTCTCGGTGCCGATGTATTCGAGTACGAGTTCACCTAGGAGGTCGGCCTTTCAAGTGCAAGGCCCTGCTGATGGTGGATCGGGCATCACGCTATGCCTCAACCTGTGTCCTCAAGGGAACGGCCCCCTACTTTACAAGTCGCGAGATGCTGGACTTCGTGGGTCGCAGCGGCATTGGTCTCATGACCGTGGCGGCTGAAGCACACTGGCTTCTTGGATTCGAGGAGCGGACGATCCAGATCATCAAGCGGGCGGCCGACAAGATCGACAAGAAGGACCTTGGGTTGGGAGTTTCCGAGTTGCTTGCTTTAGCAGCTTTAGCGTATCACGGCCACAACTCACACATTCATGCTGCTACTGGGTATATTCTCGTTTCCAACGGGCTTCGCGGTTGGCAGCGTGAAGATTTTGTTCCGGCTGGGCTTGATCCGAAAAGAGCTTTTCCAGAACTTTGTTGTTACGGGCGAGAGCTGAAACGGCTTACTCTCGAGCCGATGCTGCTGAGAAACTGTCCCGTCTCAACAACACAGTCCAAAGACCTTCTGCCAAACACGATCCGGGATCCTTAGTCAGTCATGCTGTGGCGAGTTCGTGCCAAACCTGGTTGTGGTGCTTGGACGGCCCCCCTTCGGGTGCTTCTCCAGGAACGAACGACATGGTGGCTAGTGACGGGATCAACGATGATGAAGGGACTGTGACCCTCCGCACAGCTGTTGGATTGGACATCCTCTTGAGGGGCTATCGTGGAAAGCACTTCTTGGACGCCGGACGCTACATAGAAAAATCCTGGGCAGGACCTGTTCGGGAATTCGGGAAGTTCGAGGACCTTGGACCGGCGGACGTTCAGGTGGAACCTGCCCCGCAGGAAGAAGTGCAGCATGGCCGTAACAGTTGAAAAATCCGTAACAATATGTTGATCAGAAAACACCGTGTCCCACGGCTCACGCTTCGGATGAAGGTTTACCCCTATGAAATGTGTCTGGAAAGAGACGCACCGTCACCAATGCAAGCTCCTGGAGGTGGAAACATCATTGAGGACAACTTCAAGACCGATGCGAAGCCCTCTCGAGCTATGATGGATCGTTGGCGAACGGGAGCCTCAATTTGGGATACTTCCGGAGCACTGTGCCAAGTACATGCCACCTCGTGATCAAGGTCAGGCCCGACGGCCTGAAGGATCAGCGGAAGGCACCGCGTCTTCAAGGTCCTGGGGAGAGTTCCTCAAACCAACCCCCGCAACCTCCTGAGCGCGGTCCTCTTGAAGACTTTCCGGAGGAGATTGCTGAGGCACCCCCTGTCCCTGACACTCCAGTACCACCGTACCAACTGAACTGCTTCGAGGCCTGCGAGGACTTGATGATGGGGACGGTGATGATCCTGCCGCTAACCCGGAACAACCGGAGTACCTTGAGGAGGAACACGCTAGTGCGGCACCGTACTCCACGGTGACGATCCTGCCGCTAATCCGGAACAACCGGAGTACCTTGAGGAGGAACACGCTAGTGCGGCACCGTACTCCACGTCAGAGAAAAATCCTCAGATGAAGAGCTTGCCTGAGCAGGACCGTGCGAAGGACATCCGTCTCGTTGGGAGCTGCCACAACACGCAGCTTGTGCGTGTGCGATTGAGGTCACTGACCGAGACCTGAAGCCTGAAGCATACCAGGAAGCGACTGAGGAAGGCAGCTATCCGGCTGTCTCAGAAGATGAGCAAGAAATCGCGTGAGGTCAGCTGGCGGTCACCCGTCGGAGGTCGAGAAGCGCGAGTACGACGAGGCTCAGTCCATCGAGGAAACGGCCGTTCGAGCTCTATATATTGGCTCAGGAGATGCAGAACGTTGACATGAAGAATGTCATGGCTATGCGTTGGGTCTTGACCCGGAAGCAAGACAGTGGGGCCAAGGGAAGATAGTGGTGGTCGGGTACCAACCACACAAGCATACCAGTGTCGAGACGTCAGCTCCGACACTTTCCAGAACTGGAAGGAACGTGCTACTAGCTACTGCTGCTAACCACCGTTTTGCCCTCGAGAGCGGGGATGTGACGAGTGCTTTCCTGCAGAACTTGAAGAGCCTTGAGTCAGAAAGCGTCCTGGTATTTGCTCCAATCGAGATGTTCGGCGCTGATCCCAAGGACCCTGGGCCGGAGTACACCTGGATGGTTTGCTCATAGCAGGCCAAGAGTCCAGTGAGCCCTACAAGAATCAGAAGGCCAAGCAAGACCTCCAGAACACCTTCCGCTTTGGGAAGTGGGATTCTGCGAAAGGGCTTGGCTTCATTTTTGTTGGTTGTCATGTGTGGCAAGATGAACAGGGCATTCACATGAATCAAGAAGAGTACGTGATGGATTGGATCCAAGAGATCCTTCTGAGTCCAGTGCCGGCAGAGCAGTTGAAATCACCAGGCACGCCTCATGAGATCTCCGACCTCACAGGGGTTGTCGGCACTCTCAAGGACCGCGAAGAGGCATTCATTGCCTCTGTCCGTGCTTTCAGCCGGCAGGAACGATATCCTTGGTATTCCGATGACATCGTTGAAGTGTATGGCGATTTGCACCCTGAAAACCTCAGAAAAATGTTATCGATGTGAGTTCCCGAGCTTGTTGTGCATGAGGTTTCGCATGGTGCAGTGATTGAACGCTCCGACCGAAGGGTGGGATCTCTGCTCGAGCTGGCCAAAAAGCGTTTTTGCGTTCTTGTAGGCTCTGCAGCTGCCGAAGGCTTTGCGCCTGTTACAGAAACCTCACCATCCCTAGTCGAAAGGGTGACACCTCAATGCAGCACGCACTCGCTCGGACAGTCCTTGCTATGGTGCCATCGCACACGCCGGGTTAGAAACAGCGGAGAGTGCAAACTTTCGAAATGTACGTTTTTCGCAGCAGCGGCTTTTGTTTGGACGATCTCAACAGAGAAGGCCAACGCAATACCGCCTTGGAATATGACGGTCAAGAATCAACATGTGACTGACTAAGCAATCTACCGGTGGTGCAATGGATTCGATTACGCCTATCTCTCAAAGACAATACGAAGTGTTTCGGCTGTATAAGGCGACATGGGTTTGAACTGCAAAGCCCACCCTCCCCAAGCGAAAGGGCGGCACCTCAATGCAGCAGCAAGCACTCGCGTGGACGATCCTTGCTATGGTACCATCGCACACGCTGAGTAGAAACAACGGAGAATGCAAACTTTCGAGATGTACTTTTTCGCAACAGCGGCTTTTGCTTGGACGATCTCAACAGAGAAAGCCAACGCAATACCGACTTTGAATATGACGGTCAAGAATCATTATGTAGGGTGATGCAGCTAAGCTAAGCTTGCTGATTTTGCAGTTCCTGGTCCTTCCCGCTCCCAGCCTTCCAGCATTCTGCCGGCCTTCCGCTGCTTCCGTTCCTTTCGTCAGGCCACCGGCTCCGAGGCTCCCGCCGTGGGGTGGAGCCCTATCTTTCGAAACGCTTCCTCGGCTCCGCGTCGCTGTGAGGACTTCGAGGAGCCGAGCTGCGTCTGTGATGCAGTCGAGGCCTGGCTTGGCCCGCAAGCGGCGCAAGCTGACTCTAGTATCTCAAACCTTCAGATTTCTGCCAGATTGATGGATCGGATCCCGATGATCCGGACGAGACAGCCATGCTGGTTACTCAAACTTTTTCGACCCTGGTCTTCACAGTGGGCTGACAATTCAGAAACATACACTGAAACTCCAGGGCGACGACAGTCTCGTTTTCAAGCCTCCTCTACACCCACAAGATGCATGCTTTGGCCAGCATGAATAAGAACCACTCCAGGCACAACGCGCGTCCGAGGTCGCAACATTTGTGTGATCTCCTGCATCTGATGAGGGCTGCCTTTTACCGCGACTGCATGCAGAAAGTTCGGGCCCTAAACTCCTAAACGCTGAGTCTGTGCGTCACGTGTCGACGCGCAGCTTGCTCAGGGTTTGAGGGCCCTGAAACCGGAGATGCGCTTCGTTTCCGCGCCGGATCTGCGCGGCCTGGAGGCGGAAGAAAGCACAGCCGACATCAGCGTTCTTGGAGATGTGACGAAGAAGCCAGCAGTCAGGATGATCATGCATCAGCGAGCAGCTCTCGAGCGAGACCGAAAGGTTAACTGCAGCGCTGCACCCAAAATCTTCGCAGCTGTGTTCGGGATTCGGGGGCTGCCTCAAGGTCCTGTTACAGTACTGTTGGGTGCACATGACGATGGTGAAGTTGATGAGAACGAAGTCTACGAGTCTCTGTATATAGACCATATGTAGACGAGCCCGGCTTCTATACATGCATGCAGGCATGTGTGTGCATGCACATCAATACAGAGTGTGATCATAATCCAGATGAGGATTAGGAAGTTTTTCTTATTTTCGAATTTCGATGTCGGGTTGGACCTGAGGGCTGCGGAGCTGCAGAACTTGATTGTCAAGGACGTAATTACTCAGTATGTTCAAGCGGAAGCAGACATCGAAGATGAAGATTCTGTTGAGGTGTTTGACTTGGAACAATCCAGAGTGGCTTACTGGTAAGTTAAGGGATTGGTTGGCGCAGAAGGTTATGTCGGCTATTCATGGGTGAGCGAGACTGTTTTGAATCGATCTTGGGTCTTTACTGTCAAGCGAGATTTATGGGGGTTTCCAGGTTTGCCAGCAAGTTCACGAGTGGACTACGATTTATCTATCTAACAATGCCTGTTCCTTGTGCGACTTGTCAGTGTTAGTGAACCGGCTGCATGTCGCCATGACAACAAGAGCAAGAGTGGCGAACATATGGCCAAACTCCGACTACAACCGCCACCACGACCACGATACTACTACTACTACTACTACTACTACTACCACTACTACTACGACGACGACGACAACGACGACGACCATCACGAAAGATCACTTCGTTTTTGTTTGCAATCTGCTTGACTGACGGTCTCCGAGGAAGGATCTAGTCAATAGTCTAACGTTTCTCCAGCTATTTCTTGTTTGGCAATCCATGAACAGTGTGCGCCGCGTCGCCGCAGCCATGCGTGTCAATCGCGCACAGCCAGCATCACAGCACCAATGCACACACACACACGCACATACACAAACCAAGCCAAGCTCTTTGCCCAACCCAGTGTTTCAACAAAATTTGCGAATAGCTGCAGCGCGATGCGAGGGCTATGGCGATTGCAGCCTGGCTCCATGTGTGAGTAATTACGCGAATACACTTTCTGGCATCGCGCTGTTGACTATTCCAGGGCGGCAGCTCTCCTTGCGCTCTCAGTGATCACTGCAGCGGGCCTAATTGGCCGACGTGATGTCCGTTTGCTCAACACCCTGTTTACGTGCCATGCACCCCTGGCAACAATCCCTGGCACAGAAGCTGTTGGAGGACGTGTTTTTTCGGCCATTGTTGCTTGTGTGGCCAAGGTTGTATTTCTGAATGGAGCCTACTCCTACTGCAAGGCTTTATATTACTTTGACCATTACGTACTATTGGCAGGATTCTTGTTTTGCTATTATTCTGACTCTCGTGCATTTTAGATGTGATCAAGGCGCGGTTTTTGCAGACCTATTACCAGGCAGTGTCCCATTTGTACTAATTCTATATTTCGCAGTCTTGCTGCCATAGGAATGTTCGATTTGAACCTGATGAGTTTTGACGACTAGAGACACAAACAACATACGTGTGTGTGTGTGTGTGCTTGTGTCTGTGTGTGGGTGCATGCACGTTTCCTTTGGACTTCCTTCAACGCGTGAAAAGTGCGGTCGAGCAGTTGAAACCGTCTTCATTTGTTGTGTGTGTTCCTCTTGTTTGCATGTTCTGCATATCCTTGTGCATGTCGCGATGCCGTTTCTCCTATGTATGTTTGTTCCTATCATACAGGAGTTGCGCAGCCTTCCCGAAATAGCATAACCTTGTGTTACTCTTCTGCATAATTCCCAGCGGGTTCTCGAACAGGGGTGGCTTCAACTCGTGTTTTTTCTGGATTTCGTGTTTCTGGTTCAGCGGAAGAAAGGTTTCTGAAAGGTTGTGTTGAGGTTTTTCGGATTGATCCTGGAGTCTTGGAGTCATTCATGTTGATGCTATGTTGTGTTATGCTATGCCATCAAGAGTGGTGATGCATCAACTATGTACGGCTATGGACTTTATGGTCAAAGGTGCTTCAGCCAGGCTTTGGAGCTCGGGATTCTCTGTTATCAATGCAGAGCTGTAATGCAGAGGCCTAAATCACTAGAAAGGTGGTTTGGTGTAAATTAAGGGGCGAAGCCCAGAGGCCGGCAGCGCAGGAGCACGCCCTTCGACTCAGAGCTTCGGGAGCGCTCCTTCGTTCAATAAACATTCATCGCCAGTTGAGCTGACCTTCATTGGGCCCGGAGAAGAGACGAAGAGCGCAAGCGCTCAGGCGCTCATTGGTTAATTCAATCCTTGACCCATTCACTCTTTCAGTGATCGGAAGAAGGATTCATTCATTGGGTGGGCACGCTCATTCGCTCAGTCAATCATGCACCGATTCACTCATTCATTGGGCGGTGCTGGAAAGATGAAGGGGGGGCGCGTGCATGCGTGCGCACGCGCACGGTGTCCGAGCTGTGGACACGGCAGTACCGAGAATGGTATTTCTCACTCGAGAACCGCTTGGCCAGAGGCTGTCGCTGAAAAGCCCGATATGTACGTCGTCATCCCCACACCCCACCCCCCCCCAACACCGAACAAAGAAACTTCAAGTAAGGCACCAAGATAGGGCGCAGAAACGCGTGCCGCGTTTCTGCGTCGATTCAGTGTTGACAAGCAAAGACGAAAACACAGAATGTTCATGAGCTAGCTCTGGAAATGTATGGAAAATGTCGCGCATGCTACGTTTTCAAGCAAAGCCGAAGTGAACTCCAAGAAGCCCTGACCCAAGAGCACTTGTAATACAGTCTAAGATCCTCCCTGGTAGCGAACCCGCTTGCGCATAATTGGATGTACGCAACGTGAGACGTTAAAGGCCCTCTGCACTGTTTCCCAAGCCGGTTTCCAGTGTACCTCCTGGTTCCGTCCATTCATTTTAGCTAGTCAGTTATATACGTCTAGTGTTTGACTATTTTCCTTTTTGGACAGACTACTCGGAATTTTGATTATGTTTTAACATTGGCAAGTACAATGGCAGACACCGTGTTCGCTGGTCAAAAGCGCCTTAATCTGCCAGCCAGCGGTCATTGTTTTAGCGACTAAATTTTGAAATTCGGAGTTGCTGCCAAAAGCACATGGTATTCATGCACTTAAAGTACACAAACATTCATGCTGCGGCAGTTGGTATGCTGTTTCCTAAGAAGCTGAATCCCTACGTTGCGCAAGATACAGTAAGCCTGCGAGCGGCGCCATGTCGCCAGCAGGAGCAGTGCCATTTGGAAAGAGCCCCCTAAATGGCGTTATGCTGAGTCAAACTGGAGATTGCTGCTGTCAGCTGATCAAGATTATCACTATAATTACCCTTAGCGTCTGCGTGAGTACAGTCATTTGTAAATGTTGCTACCGTTACCGGTACGTCACTGTCCCCTGGTATTTCCGCTGATATTCTCATGACTATTGCCACTTCTCTTCCTATTGCTGTTGCTATTCTTGTTTTCCGTTCTAGTACTTGGCACTGGTGCTATTGCTCGCCCCCTCAACGCACAAAAAACGCAATGCCCACAGAAGAAGAACAGTAATGGCCACGGAAGTTCTTCACCCGAAGCTGTTCTCAGAAGCCAGACCATCTTAGCGGTCTTGGCGTAGATTTCAGACATGAGAGAACCGCATGTGGCTATGCGCTGTTCTAGGTTTCCTAAACGTGCAGCAGCTCCTTGTTCCGTGTCATAGGATTGCAGGTGGGGCGAGAGCTGAAGGGGCGAGTTGCATTCATCTTCCGAGTCAGACTGTCACTCAGACGGGCTTCGACATCGAAGCACACGACGCCGTGGGACAGACATGTGCCTGTCCCTAAGTCTGCAGGGGGCTTCTGCTTGCCGGCATGTTCCTGTTGTTGCTGGGTCGCTTGAACAGGATTTTCTCAAACGTGCAGCAGCACATAAGATTCAAGCTTGCGTAGCAATATCAATATTTCCTGATCCCTTCACGATTTATGTACTTCCATCTGCAAAGGCCACTACCATTTCACTGTTCTTGGACATCACAGTCCGGCTTTATCCTTTGAAGTTCGTTCTGGCATCGTTTCAGCACTCTGTGATGCGTTTCGGGTTCATTCTCTGCGATCTGCTCCTGTAGTGGTGGCTTTCCACGGCTCCTGGTGCATGGCCTTGTGCTGTGTGAAAAGTCACGTGAGCACCGCTATCAGGCTTCCCAGGACCAGGACGGAACATGGGACCTGTAAGATATATGGATGTGTCCAGTTTCAGCGACGATGAAGCGTGTGGCAGGCGAGTGCGATGGATCAAGAGGCCATCAAGCCAAGGCCTCGGCGGGCCTTGGCGCATCCGCCGAGCAGAGATCCGAGTCCATCCCGGCGGCAAAATCCGCGCGCATCCGAGGCAGATCAAGCGAATGATGGGGGGCCAGGCGCCACGCCGCCACGCCGCGTTTCTCTCTCTCTCTCTCTGGCGCTTCTGTTGGCGGAGGATGCTTCGGACGTTGCCGGCTGGGGACATCAGGTCGGGATGTGCCGGAGTCCGGGTCCGTCGCCACAGGAACTGCAGTGCTTATGTGACTGCATGGATCCCGTCAGCCTTCCTCTGGTCCTTAGCTGGAGTCAGCTTGAAGTCATGTTTCCTGCAGACTTGGCTTGAATGCTCCGTTCCCACCAGAACATTTCCAGAGCGATGAATCTCCGCTTTAATCCGTCGCCAATCACCGTTTTGTTATGCCGCATTTGCCACGTAGCATGTGATCAGGTTCACGACACCTATCCAGATACTGCAAGGCTCCATTTCCAGGCACGTCCACGAGCAAGGATATGGCACACATGCAATGCGTGCAATGCTCGCAGTCGAGGTTCATGAAGATTCGGAGGGTGGCTTCTGTGGCGAGAGAAGATCGGCAAAGTGCCAGGAGCGGGTGCAGCGGGCGGATTCGATGTCAGACTTGTCAGTGTTTCAAGGACAACATCTGCCTCTTGGAAGCCATCAAGCACTTCTATGGCAAGGCATCCCTCCTCGACAAGTCTCGGAGCAAAGTTGCGCTTCTATTTGCGGGGCTAGCTATTGGCAGGTCTTGTCGGATGAAGGCAGAAGGCGGGATCGCCAGGATTGCAGAGCGCGTTGTCTTCCCAATCCCTGCGCCAGGATAGAGTATCCTATCATAGATTACAACAAAGTTGCCAAGGCCGGAGTCTTGGCCATTGGCAGGAGCGATCGCATGTTCTTCCTGTGCTGCGAATCAAAGGGCATCAAGTTTTCCGATGCCGACTTTCTGAAGATGCTGATCAATCTCATAGGTGAGGGCCCCGTGACCTGGGCTGCTGGGGTTTTTTCTCATGATGCCGCCGAAGTGCCTGAGACTCTGATCGGTTCCACGCCCCTCTTTTGCCTGGAGCTACTCTCCGATTCAAGCGTTCTTGTGCAGACGCCAGCAAACATGCGGATCCGCAACCTGTCAAAAGCATGCTTTTTGCTTTCTTCAGCGCAGACCGTCGTCGCGATGATGTCATGTCAATCGATGTTGTTCACAGCTCCAGCTCTTAGAAGCAATATCAAGGCAGCTGTGGTTCCCGCTGGCCTAAGGCGATTTGCACCAGCCGCTGCCTGAGCCACGTCCCTTTGCGACACATCTTGGAGCACAGAGCCCTTTTGAAAGCCCAGACGGAACCAGAGTGCAGTAGCAAAAGGATGACATAAGACCACGGCACGACGGCGCACCGCGAGTGCCGCACGCATCTCGGAGCTTTCTGTCTTCCGGGCTGCAGGCCTATGCATGTTGGCTACGCTCAAGATGACAATGGCAGGAAAGTGCAAGTCAATTTTCGAGGCCTGTGTCCAACACAGCAGCGGCTTCTTTGACTTTCCGCTGCTTGCACAGCATGGGCATGGCCCCTGTCAGCAACACACAGAGAGCTCGGAGATGATGCCAAGAAATGTTCTAGACTCGCCGGCATTCACGAGAACCCCAGCGGGCCCCAGATCTTCGAACCAGTTGAGAAATTCTTAGTGCCCTTTACTTTTCTCCTCGTTGCAGGCAAGACGATGTCTTTGTATGACGTCTGGGACAAAGCCATCTCAGAGGCCAAGCACGTGAATGGAACCGCGGCTTTCGACGTGCTCAAGTGGAGGCTGTCCGCACGGAAGAGAGCAACTACTGGCTCGGCGGTTCTGAGCTTAAGCGATGCCGCGCAGCATTCGCGCAGCACCGTGGGCCGAGCTTCCGAGGCTGGACGCACGTCCGGGCTGTCAGCTGCCGGGCCGCAGCCAAGTCTAGGGCTGGTGGACGCGTGGACGTCTACGTCTTGCCTTCTTGGCTTAAGGCGCCTTTCCTTCTTGCATCGTCGCAGGCAGCGAGTGGGACTTCGACAAGAGGAAGTGGAAGGAGGCGATTGGCGATCGGTGCAGATCGGTACCACTTGGAGTCGGAGTGTCAGCGGCTGTCGCTAGCAGCCGCTAGCTCTGCCATGCTCTGCCATGCTTAGCATAGCCTTTCTTATAGCCGCAGCGTCGCTACCGCATGCGCCGCCGTGGCGAGGATGGCGCCTTCAAGAGTTTCGATCGCTGGATGGAGGAGGCTGTCCACTTCTCTTGCAAGAAGGCGCGGGCGCGCATCGGCGCGCGGACGCGCGCGCATCCGCACCCTGCAGAAAGCTGCACCACCGCACCACCGCCGCTGCAGGCCTACACGCACCCCTTGACGGGCCAAAAGCTGGCAGGGCCGGATGCGGAGCCCGGCCCCGAACCGGTGGAGATCGACGAGGCAGCCTATCAGGAGACCCTGCCCCTGCGGCCCCTGCGGCCCCTGCGGCCCCTGCCATCAGCCATCCTCAGCCGCCCTGTGCGAGGAGTGGAGGCACCTCTGGCTGCGACAGATTCTGCCGCTCCCTCAGAAAGTCCCTTCTTAGCGAGACTTGCGAGAGACGAAAAGCCTCGCCGACGGGCGCCGGGCCCACATGGGCCCACCCCGCAGCGGCGGGCCGCAAGGGCGGAAGGGAGATACGGGGTATGGCGTCTTCGGAGTTTGGCGTCGTTGCGTCGGCATCGGCGCAGCCGGCAGCAGCCGGAAGTCTCTCTCCACGTCTTGGAGACGGAGACGACTTGAAGCTCCGAGTTGGGGGGACTGAATTTCGCGGATGTGATTCTCATGCGAGAGACTTAATGAGAGGAGCCGGATGTCTGCAGTGCGGTATACATGTTCATGTTCTCGGCAGGTACGCATTTGCGAGCTCGTATAACGAATCCTTCCCTGCAACATAGCTCGTATTGGACTTATAGTAAATCGTGAGGACCCGGCAGTCCAGGACTCCTGCCATGTAAGCAATGCTTAGAAAGTCCACCACCGCTGTTGATGACGGCAATCGTGTCAGAGGAACTGGACCGGGAGCCCGAAGGCAATAATTGACGTGTCAGGATAGCTGGCGAGCGCACCGCCATTGTCCTCAATGACATTTTGGACAACAAGGCACACCCGAGGGACCCAACTGCTGACAGAGGGTATGGCTTCTTTGGCGTTGTCTGTTGTTGCAGGGTGCAGCGCGGTTGGCGACTGGCAGCAAGGCCGTCGGAATGCAGGGACATGCACAAGAGCGATTCTTGGAGTCAGGTGCATACCAAGGCCGACGAAGAGAAGGCCAAGGAGCAGGCGGGCTGTCGCGGGCGGAGATAGGGCACTGTGTTCCAACGGGGTGTTGGGTGGGGAGTGCAAGAGTGCCAGGCTGCCTGGGAGCAGGCCAGGGCCCAAGGGCCCAAGTTCGCGACTCCCACGCAGAGACGAGAGCACAAAAGCGGCTCAAGGAGAGGCTGAAGCGGCAGAAGGAGGAAAGGAGGACAAGGCCAGCAAACTGCAAGATGGCACCTTTCTCTTGAAGAGACGAGAGCCGTTTGCAGGACGTCTGGATCCCTGGTGAGCCCTGCCTGGATGAGGAGCCCTCTCTCTCGTAGCAAGCTGCTGCGCTTGCCAGATCAACGTTGGCGCCCTCATGACCAACCTCTTTGTTGCCATCATTGCCTTACCCTCAGCGGCTGAAGCCGGCTACACAAAGCTTGGGAACGGCTTAAGCCGAGAGGAGAATTGCAGACTGAGCGTACGGAAACTCAATGCGTCTCAATGCTTAAATGCTCGCCACTGCTCTGAGACGGTGCCCATCTTCCTGCTCGTTGCGAACCATGGGCTCAATCCGCAGACGTACGCGGGTCTCATTAGGCCGGAGAAGCGAAGTTGACATGTTGAGGCCTAGATGGCCTAGATCTTGTTCCGTGTTCTTGAAGGAGCATCTTGGCGGGCAGCAGCAGCGATACCGTCAAAGCCCCGGCGAAGCGCTTCGAGTAGGCGAGAAACTGCTTCAAAATGTAATTGCTCATTGCCTGCAAAGCTAAGAGTGATGGCGCTCTGACAGGGCCCACGAACAGAGTCGGTAGCAAACTACCTATTATGTTGGTTTTCATTGTCTCCACCCAGACTGTTCTAACCCGCCCTCATGAAGGATTCTGGCAACCTGCTATTCTCCTGGAGTTTGATTGGAGGTCTTGAATGAAACCATATATGAAGTCCTTTAAAGCCAAATCTATCTTTTTCATCGTTGCCATTATGCCACAATGGGTCCGTACTCACCAATCGGAAGGCGGTAGGTCAGGTACTCGTGCTTGAAATATTCTCAGGGGGATCTTATATAAAGTTGTAGTTTCAATATCTACATATGTATGATATATATATATATATATTCAAATATATAGATAGAATCTAATATCTTATTCATATCTGGAGAGAATTGGATTGATAAACTTACAATGACGGCGTCAGATGAGAAACTCTTCTATCCGAGGTAGGGTGCCTTGGATTTCTTATCTAGATATCGTTCTATTGAAGGATAATAATAATTTCTACTAGCTTAAGGATGCCTTGGATTTCTTATTGGAGACGTATTGGGCGCCTCTGATATCGCCTATTTCTATTTATGGATGAAGAGCCTAAAATAATGAATCGTGAGTTGGAATATGGCTATATTTAGAGTTTTGATTAATATAGAACGTAACTTTGCGTGATAAATGTGATTTTTTCGGGCGGATTCCGAAATTCTCTCCGATTTGATGGGTTTCTTAATTGTCTTGGG
>CAJNDT010001051.1:0-92859 GCA_905221615.1 Symbiodinium sp. CCMP2592
CCAGCTTAGAGTTTCGGAATCTTTCGGATGTCAGCTCAGGGCATTTCGGGGCGTAACTTCCGAAATTAGGCTTCCTTGTATGTGGTTGTTCATGCGATTGCGCACTGACTCGAGTGTAGTCTCGTGAGTTTGCATCCCAAGCCGGCCAAAGCGAGGCTCGGGGATGTGCTGACCCCTCAACTGAAAGACTTGAATCTCAGTTTCCAGGACGTCAAGGACGCAGTGTGCAAGATTCCAGCCTTGGGCATTCTAGCTGCAGAGCTTCTGGGCGTCGTAGGATGCTGCGAAGCTACGTCACATGATTAAAGGCTGAGTCTGGACATGTTTGTTTCAACGAAGAAGCATGAGCGTTGTAACCGCACCCTCTTCAGCAACACAGCATCTCTGCGTGCACAGCTGGAAACGGCTCGAAACACTTCGTGAGGACTCCTCGGCCTTGGATGATCTGGGGCTACCTGAGATCTACATGGGCATCGACGACCCGCAGTCTCTCATGGAAGGCTGAGATTTCAGGGTGGACCGAACTAACCTCCTCGCATTCAAGGATACGGCATGGTTGGGTTGAAGTTGAAGCATGTTGAAGTAATCCCTTCCCCCTAACATTAAATGGTCGGGCCCCCCCCCCGCCCTAAATACAAACTCGATAATGTTTTTATAATTAGGGGGCTGTTGTTATCTCAACTGCCAGAAACACAGGTTCTACAAGTAATTCCAGTAGTGCAGTAATTGGCAGTAATGCAGCAATTGGCAGTGTGCAGCAATTGGCCGTAGTGCAATAGTGACCAGTAGTGCAACACTTCCACAACACCCCACAACACTTCCACAACACGTCCACAACACTTCCACAACACTCCCGGAACACCTCCACAACACCTCCACAACACTTCCACAACACTTCCACAACACCTCCACAACACCTCCACAACACTTCCACAACACCTCCACAACACCTCCACAACACCTCCACAACACTTCCACAACACTTCTACAACACCTCCACAGCAATTAGCAGTAGTGCAGTAGTTGGTAGTACAGCAATTGGCAGTAGTGCAGTAATTGGCAGTAGTGCAGCAATGACCAGTAGTGCACTAATTGGCAGGAGTGCAGTAATGACCATTATTGCAGTCATTGGCCGTAGTGCGGCAATTGGCAGTAGTGCAGCAATGACCAGTAGTGCAGTAATTGGCAGTAGTGCACTAATTGGCAGTAATGCAGTAATGACCAGTATTGCAGTCATTGGCCGTAGTGCAGCAATTGGCAGTAGTGCAGTGATGACCAGTATGCAGTACTTGGCAGTAGTGCAGGACTGACCAGTAATGCAGTAATTGGCAGTAGTGCAGCAAGTTGCAGTAGTGCAGTGATGACCAGTAGTGCAGTAATTGGCAGTAGTGCAGTAATGACCAGTAGTGCAGTAATTGGCAGTAGTGCAGTATTGACTAGCAGTGCGGTAATTGGCAGTAGTGCAGCAATTGGCAGTAGTGTGGTAATTGGCAGTAGTGCAGCAATTGGCAGTACTCTCGACGCAGGGTGCCCAGAGCTTTTGGTCACCCAAAATCTCGATTCCGGGTGGGGAAAGGGCCCACGTGACATCCCTGGAGATTGATCCAGGGGTCTTCTCCCTGTCCTCCTGGAAGGCCTCCGCCTGCCCGTTAGGCTACGGAAGAATAATTCGAGAGAGGCGGCCAACCAATGAAGTGTTTTCAAAAAAGTCTAGGCGCCGTCATTTGCGCCTTTCCCCCCATGCAGAATTGAAATGACCCAAATCTGCCACTGCAGTAATTGGTAGGACGGCAATTGGCAGTAGTGCAGTAATTGGCAGTAGTGCAGCAATGACCAGTCGTGCAGTACTTGGCAGGTGTGGAGAACGGAAACCCAAAGGGGCAGCACGCACCCTCGTTTTCCGTCCAAGCAGAAAGTCCAACGACCGTGACAGGTCGAACGTCCGCCCAGGACGGGCTGCGCGCAATTGCGTCGCGGCAACGAGAAGCTACCAACGACACACTGCCGTGCTCACTTGCGCCAAAAATGTTATGAATACGAATTACAGAAGAGCATGCATAAAAGCATACAGCACAACAGCCAGCCCGCAGACTATGTACAGTTACATTCGCCCCTCAGCCGAGAGCACGATAGAGCCGTAGGATTCCGCGGGCGGCCGGAGGCCGTAAAACTGACCTACAGACCCTGCCCTCCTACAAACCCTTCGCACTCAGCACAAGACCTTCGTTTTTCACGGCCTGTGCTGCACGAGGCTCTGGTTTCCTACTGTACACAGCCTGCGCCGCACTGCGGCCACAGGGCTGGTGAAACGAGCAGCTGAAGCTGCGGCGTTACTCCACGCGCTTCGGGAGCACTACCGTGCCTCCCTAGCCGCTCCCGTCAAAGACCTGTAGAGCGGATACGCCACCCTGTCGTCTCATCGGAAAGCAGCTAGGTGCTGCGACCAAAACTGAAGTTGCCACAGGTGGCTAGAAGGGCGGAGCGCAGTCCGCGACTTCTAGTCCACGGTCACTGCGGCTCCACGTTGGGTTGCGCGGCGGGCTGCTGGACATTTGAGGGTTTTGCCCGCCCGCGGTGGTTCCGCTGAGGTGCTTCGAACTCCTCGAGCTTCAGCGCCTTGGACCACTCGGTGCCAAACGAATCTAGCCACTTTTGGCTAAATTCAGAGGTCAGCACACTGGCGACCGCGATGCCGACCTCCGCGTTGGCCCGTGAACTAGCACTAAAGTTTAGGCTTCCTATCACGGCGCTAACTGTGGAGTCCGGCCTCGTCACGAGCACCGTCTTGGCGTGGTGGATGCCCGCGAGGCCTGCGCCGATGCTCACGTCCGTGCGGTTCTCGGCGGCGTAAGCCGCCTTGACCGAGGTGCCCTTGCCGACACGGACCTGGACGCCAGCCGCCCCTAGCTCCTTGAGGGACTGCAGCTGGAGCTTGGTCCGGCTCGTCTGCGAGTTGTCGGCAAGCACGTGGGCTCGGGCGCCTCGCTCCAGCGAGGACACGAGGGCTCCAACCAAAGGCTTGCTATCGAAGCTGTAGGCTCGCACGTAAACGTGGTCCCCATGCCCAGCGTCCGATAGCATCGTTTGTACCACAGCGTGATACTCCGGAAGGGTCAGAAACTTGACCCCGGCTCGCTCGAAGCCGTCAGGGATCGGGAAGTCTCTGACACGCCGTGCCTGGCTCGACATGGGAGCTGTCGGAGCCGGAGACGCCGCAGAGGTACCCTGGCGGGAAGCCTCCGCTGCAGGCGTCTTCGGAACAGTCTCTGTCGGAGGCGCCGACACTGTGGCCACCTCGTGGCGGCCTCTGAGCTTGGTAAAGCCGTCAAGGCAACCCTCGGACGGGTTCCCGACATTCCGAGCTCTTTCAGAGAGCGATCTCGCTTTCGACACCATGCCGGCAAGGCACCCCTGTTCCAGGGCCGGCGCGCCGAGGATCGCACGGGCGCGTCTAGTCGCGGCCGGGGCGACGGACAGCGTTGGGGCAGCGCTCGCGCCTGTCATGGCCACGAGTTGCCCCGCAGCTTCAACAGCGCGTTCTATGTGACCACAACGTCCCTCGTTGAGGAATGCCTTGCAGTCGCAGCCTGCGCCGTCCGCGCCCGACCCGACCTTCACAAGAACCCTGTGTGCTCCGGCCTTAGTCTTTGATGCAACCTCAAAGACAGCCTCCCGGCCTTCGAGCGACACCAGAACAGCATTCCCAAAGGGGTTACCGTTCATGGCGTGCATTAGCCGGTTAGTGGCGACACGTCCGGCCCACCACAGCACTACGGCCGCGAACGTCCACAGTAGGACGACGGCCGTCAAGCCAACCACGCGGACACCCCGAACGAGGATACCAGAGGATTCCTCGATGAGGTCCTCCGCCGCAGTGGCAACTGCAGTGAGGCTCACGTGTGCCACCTCTCTGGCACCGCGCTCAACAGTGAAGAGGGTAGGCGCCAGCGCAGCGGCCACCAAACCCATCTTCCATCCAATGTTGCCCGTTGTGGCGTGGGCTGCGCGATTGCGCGCTCTCCTGGAGAGAGCCCAGCTGGAGACCGCAGCGCCTATCGAGCGCACGGCCCCAAGGAACCCACCACGGTTCGAGGGCCCGGAAGAGACAGCGGGGCGAGAAGAAACGGCAGGGGCCTCGGGCGCCACTCTGTGGCCACCCGGGCCACGCAGTGGGAGCGTGAGGGCGGGCTGCCCAGCACGCTCGCCGAGTCGGGAGGAGTATGCCAGTCCGGCAGCACCTCCGGCCCACCATCCTCGGTTGCCGTAGCGGTTCGAGCTTCCCCTTCCACCACCTTTGCCACCACCCTTGCTGCCAGAGCTGCGGCCCCCACTGGGTGCACCGCGCCCGGAGGAAGGTTGGCTCCACCAGGCTCGGGCAGAGTCTTGAGAGAGCTCTGCCTGCCTGCGCTTTTCAGCGCGGAGCCTCTTCCGTCCGGAGCGGAGGAATTTCCTCGCATGCTCCGCAAGGGGATCGGCGTTGATGGAACGCTCGATCCGTTCCATCTTCGTGCCCTCGCTCTCTTCCGACGAAGAAGCAGCTTCATCGTCGCCTTCCTGGGGCGGCATGCCGTGGGTTATGAACGACGCGCCCGACTTAGGGCCACTGCACTTAAAGCACAGTTTGCGCCATAACATGTTCCTCTCTTGGCATGTGTCCCGCCCACAGGTCCAGTAGGCGTTGGACATTGCGGCGGCGATCGCGTCCGAACGCTTCGCATAAAGGTACTCCTTTATGCGTTCCTTATGTTCATCGAGCCAGACCTCGATGAACCACGCCGGCGCCGTTCGCAGGTCCACCGGCGTGCTCCAGTACAGGCTGTCCTCGAAGATCCCCACACAGGGGGCACCTCCGAGCTCCTCGGAATCATGGTGCCGGCAGGTATTGCGTTCTGGTGGGTTCGCACGCCCACAAGTAAAGCAATCCCACCAGCCCCAAGGCCAGACCTTGCCTGTGAGGAGCGGAACGCGCTCGGGTGTCGGTCCAAGCTCGTTTTCATCGTAATCGGGCCAGATTTCAAACACTGGCCTGTTCGACAAAATCGCAGCCTGGTAGACGAACGCGCGCCTCCGGCGCCGCGCCAACGCGAGGAGCTGCTCAAGCGTGTAATCACCCTCGCCACGAAAGAAGGCCTTGATCATTTCGTCATGTTGAAGATCAAGGGGGACCGTAAGTCTGGGATCCACATCGCGTGCGCCGGGCCTTCCAGGCCCCGGCGGTGGAGTCGCATCCCAGTCCACGTCGCGCCAATCGGCCCCGGGAACCTCGTTCGAGAGTCCGTAAACTCCCGAAACTCGGTGTTGGGGAGCCGGCGACTCCATGGTATCCTGCCATGTTGTGAATCGCTTCTTGGGCGGCGGCGGTCCCTCCGGCTCCGCGGGTCGCCGCTTGTCTGTGCTCGACGGAGCAGCGGCCCCGCTGGCACCTTCTTCGGCACCTGCCTCGCCACTAGACGAGGGAGCCGCGCCTGTCCCGGCCGCGGCTCCTGCAGGGCCGGCTGGTGCCGAGGGCGCTTCTTCCTTCTTGGTGGTGGCCCGCTTGGCCGCGGGGCCTTGACGCTCAGAGCCGCTCTCCTCAACGGCGCGCTTGAGGGAGGAGAGGGACTTAGCCTCTGCTGTCTCCTTTTCCTCCTTGGTCACTGCAGGAAGGCGGGTGTCGCGCCGTGCCTCAGGAGCCGCAGCCGCGGCCTCCTGGGCCGAAGCAGCAAGCTCCTCCTTGGCGCGTGCCGCCGCTCTTTCCCGTGCCAAGCCTGCCTTCATAGACTCCGCGAGGCTAGGGATCCGGACCTCCGGACTCCCTGCCTCAGCTGGGGGAGTCACGTTGGCCGCAGGCGCTGCAGAGGAGGAAGACGCCTCCTGAGAGGCATCCGGAGGAGCAGGAGCCATCTCCTGATCCTCGGAATGCGTCGCCGAAGATGGCGGAGCTTTCTTCTTAGGGCTGGAAGCCTGAGGCTCCGCACCCCATCGTGGATCAGGCGGGGTTCCAGTCCTCTGGACACCCCCCTTCTCTCGAGGGAGCAGATCCGTTTCCAGCATAGGGGGATCTATCTCCAGTTGGGTGTCAGTCTGCTTTGCGATAGGGTTCAAGACACCCGCGGCGAGCTTTTCTTCTCTGAGCCCATCGTGGGCGTTCCAGATAAGGTCTGAAAAGGTTTCCCTCATCGCTTGGACGTGCTCCCTCGGGGTATCTTCCCGGGGAGCGTCCACGTCCGGATCTTGGGGCTCCAAAAGCTCGTCGGGGAACGCCGGAGGAGGCGGTTCAACATCTTCGGGAACCTCTCCGGATCTCCCCTGCTCTTCGCGAATCGCCTCCAACGCTTCGCCCAGCGGGGTCTCGTCCCTAAACAAGTGACGGTAGGGACTCGGAGCTGCGGCGTTGGGCATCATGAAGTCCGTCTCCTCGTACGCTGGCCCGAGAATGGTACTCGGGTAGCGCACGGGAGGCTTCGCCCGCTGCACCGGCCTCCGGTCAAGGCGATACGTGCGCCAGAGACCATCGGAAGTGACACAAGGCGCCCCATCCGGGAGCCGCCTGAAATCACGCAGCTCCGCCCCGATGCGATCACAGAAGCGGTCCGGGTTGGAGATATGCGTAAACCGGCCCAGGTCAGCCTCAAAGACCCAGACACGGTCTCTGTGGTCTCTGCGAGCTTCTCCGTGGCGGAAGCGTCTCAGAGCCACAGCGGCTTCTCCAAAGAACGCATCGTCGCACGGGGCCGGCACCATGTTCGCCGGAAGGCCCCTTCCGTGGACCGCCGCTCGGTGGTACGCGGCTTCGTACTCGTGCTCGAATTCGGCACGGCACCCGCGGATACCACACTTGTGGCCGGACCCACGGGAAGGAACCCTTCTAGGGTCTCCGTTCCCAATCTCCTCGGGTGTAGGGCAACCAGCCACGCCCCCGCCATGGATCGCACTCCGGTCGGGGGTGTCCCCGAGATCGACGAATTCCCCAGGCACTGCAGCCTCCTCGGGAATCGGATCCACACTGAAAGGCACAAAGGTGTGCCGCGCAGGAGACTTCGGAGCGGGCCGTTCTTGGCTTGCCGACCGACGCTCCACGGATGCCATGAAATCGTCGATCCCGCGGAGGATGGCCTCAGTCTTGGCCCGTTCCTCCTCGGTCTCCTCTGGGACGGCCGTACCTCCTTCTCGGGAGCCCTCTGGGCCTCCCGTGGAGGCCGAGCTCGCAGAAGGGGCTTCAGCACTAGGAACGGCCCCCTTCGGAGCGGCCTTGAGCGGAGGCCCACCAAGCTTAGGCCGGATAGGGCCTTGGTAAGGCCCGGGCCCCAGCCCTCCATGAGGCAAGGGCCTTTCCGACCGGTTCCTCGCAGCAGGTGGCGGAGGAGGAGATCGCGCGATGGGCGGCTCAGCCGGCCCACCCAGCAACCATCCAGGCCTGGTGCTCAAGAACTCCTCGGCCCTCTCGGTTTCCATGATCAGGAACGGCGGTGGAGGCCTGACCCCTTTCGGCGTCGGGCCAGGCTTCACCGTGACCATTCCTTCCGGAACGGCTGGCCTCTTCGGCGGCGGCTTCGGGTTCGCCTTCTTGCTGAAGTTCTTCGGGTGGAACAAATCCGCTGGAGTAAGCGTACGGTCCGCCTCCATCGGCTGATCCCCAGGCGCTGCACCGGCACCCTCAGGGTCACCGGGCGCGGCCTGAGGATCCTCAGGCAGCTCATCCCGGGCCCTGGGCGGCGTCTTGTAGCGGATCGTGTCCGCAGGCGGTGCTTCGGGAGGCACCTTTTGAGGGGGGCGGTGTGATCTTCCCCGCTCCTGTTCCCCTGCCGAAGGCGCTCCCTCTGGGGCCACCTTGGGGGTAGGCTTTAGTTTGCCTTCCCGCCCTGGCGGCGGCCTATCATCGACCGTCCTGGACCGATGCAGCGCAGAGGGCATCCCACGGGGACCACCCTCCTTAGGTGGTCCAGGCGGGGGTCCCGCCGGCATTGCCGAGCTCTTGGCCCGCACCTCAACTTCCAGCTCGGAAGACGAGTCCTCGTCCCCGATATAGTAGTTGACCGGGCCGGCTCCGCCAGGCGGCGCCGACTGCTCTCTGCGGACTCCGCTCCCGGGCTCCGCATCATCGACCCACCGCAGGGTGTTACCCTGACGCTCTGCAAGCGAGAGGTCGAAGACTTCACAGCCGGGTTGCACCGTGAGGATTCGGAGGATGCATTCTGGAGGGACACGCCCTGTCAGAACACATCCGTCTGTCCCTCTCCAGACGGGCACCCCGGAAGCCCTTAGGAGCTCGAGGTTCGAGACCACAAGACAGGTCGAGTTCTTTCTAAAGCCCGACGTACTGTCCCGCTGTCTTGGGTACCCGGGCCCGATCACCCAATGGACAGTCAGGCGCGGGCCGTTTCCGCCTCCCGGGAGGAGGCCGTCGCGGCCGATCCGCCGCGCATGAAACACCTCTGTGCCATGACAGAGGGTGGAGCCTCCGTACTCTACCGAGAGCTCCCTCATGCCGGCCTCATCGAGGCCGTCTCCATACACGGTGCCCGCGGTCAATCCTGACCCACGGCCGTGTCCCTGGAGAGCCCGGATCCGGCCATCGACCAGCTCCAGCCGCTGCTTCTCCCGACCGCCAGCCGCGTTTTCCAGATCACTCGCCGCACCTGCCTCGATCGCGGACGAAGTGATCTGGAGCTTCTCGGCTAAGGCGGATACGCTAATCCAGCCCCCTTCGCCGAGATGGCCCTGCAGGCCGAATTTGCCGTGGCGGAGGGCTTGCGTAAGCGCCCTCTGGCAAACCGCGGGGTTCTCTAGCCACACCCACGGCTGCCATCGTGAGTTGCTATCACGACCGCCTTTCCCTTCGTTCCCGCGTCTGCGGCCACCTCCCATGGCGCCCCTCGCGGCTCCCTGGCCCACGAGGGGCCCGGCACACGGAGGAAAAAGTGGGAGTGGCTCCGCGACCAGCCGGTCCACGGAGGACCCACCGGCAGCGAAGGAAAGAGGGGTACACGCGACCTCCCGGCCCACGTGTGCCAAAGCACACCGCGAGGCGCAAGAAGCCGATGGCAAGGGCCCGCGCGGCCCGTCGCAAGCTACTGGGCTACTCGTCTTGAGCCCACGCTGCGCGGCCATGTCCTGAAAGGCAGGGGGTTCAAGGGGGCTGCACAGAGAGAGGGGGTAGGGCTCACACTCAGCACGACCTACACCCTGGACTACCTCACTACACCCTTGCTGCAGCACGCACGCAACGAGTAGTAGCATAGAAAGGAGGTAGCGACCCACGGGCGTACAGGCCTGCGTCCGAGCTGCCCCCCACGTTCCCCCCCGAACCCCCCCGACGCGGCACACTAAGACCCCGAACCCTAACCTAGACCCCGCGGTCAAGACACAAGCGGTCAAGACGAACACAAGCGAGTTAGGGTATAGGGCTCTTGTGGGGTGGTTAGTGTCCGTTAGGGATTCATCGTGTTTTGCTTTTGCTTTAGGCGCGACCTTCCGGTCCGCGTCAGGCGGACTGGAGCTCGAGCCGTCGCGGCCTCGAGCGCCTAAGGCTTCAAGGGCGGAAGCGGCGGTCTGAGGCGCGGAGCGGCTGCCCTTCCGGCACGCCGTCCTTATCTCCTCCTCTGCCTCCGCATCCGTGAGGAAACGGCCGTCAACGACCCTACCTGTACGAACCGTCAGGTCGTCGACATAGGCCACCCATTCCTTAGTGAACCTAAGCCTTCGATTGCGACCCGGCGCATACGCGCGGTCCACGACGTAGTTAAAATCGTCGGGACCATTGACAGGCCCGAAGGTAAGCCCAATAGGGAGGTACTTACCGCTACGCGCAACAATGGCAAGAACCTCCCTGGCACGCTTCGTGTTGCGGATCTGATTGAACCCGGAAACCGCATCAACGAAGCTATACCAGACTGATCCTACCGCTGCAGCGAGCACATCCGTGCTCCGCCGGCAGTAGTAAGTGGATCTCTTCACCCTGGCGTTTACCCTGCGGTAATCTACCACCAAGCGGCGTTTCCTCGCCCGCTTGTGGGAAGGCATCTCCTTCGTAGGGAAAGGGGCCGAACCCCAGGCCGAAGGGCCTCGCACAAGCTGCCCTCTCTGGACCTCCTCCTCAAGCCGGTCATCAACCCACTGCGCCGCTTCCCCGCGGAGCGCATGGGGCTGAGAGCTGACCGGAGGCCCCGTAGGGACGCAGTCGTGCGCAAACTTCCGGACCGTGGTACGCGCCGTACCTTCGACCCAGAATGCAGCGGCCTTCCGGCCCACCGTCTCCTTAATGGCTGCGAGATCAGCCTCGGTGAGCCCCGGACGGTTCTCCGTAGGGCCCAACCTGAGGCCTTCAATGACCTGCGCCTTATACTCTGGCGTACGGCGGGGATCGGCAGCCACAGCCTGGCCTGCCAACGCATAGACCTCCAGGTCCGCGAAGACACCATCCCAATCCTTGGCGTCTGCCTTCGACCGCCAGTGAGCATCCATCTTCCTGGAGAACTCCAGAACTTCAGCCTCCATCTTCGCTCTCTCTTGAGGGGAGAGGTCCTCGCCAGACTTAACGTCCGGCAACGGTACCTCCGGAGCGGAAGGCTTCGCAGGCTCAGCCGGCGGCTGGCCGCTCACTGAGCAAATGCTGTCGTAGCAAGGGGGCTGGTCGCCCCTCAGACCAGCATCCGCCAGGCAACGGCACAAGGCCGGAGCGAGCACCCTCGAAGAGGTCCGGGCCTTCGCGTGCTGATGGGCTACCCTGCCCAAAGCGTCAGGCTTTGCACAGCGAACGCAAACCGAATCCATCTTGAAGTTGGAAAGACAGATCAGCGCTCCTTCCGAATGCTTAGAACCCCTAGGAACTGATCCCAAGAGCTGACATCGATCAGCTCGGCCGAAAGCCCAAGGGAACTTCGGTTCCGAAAGCGTCCCAAACACGGGAGCCCACCCCTGGGCCTCCCAAGGCTCCCAAAGTCCTTCCTGATCTGAGATAGTAACAAGCATCTGGCGCCCCTTCTCGGCCACCATTGCTCCCCACCTACTGACCAGGGAGAGGAACTCCTTGGGGATACCCTTACCGGATAGGCCCACAACGAGGCACTTGGGGTCGAGCGTATCGACCAGAAGGCTCAGGGCTTGCCGGTCCTCCTCTGAGGAGAAGTCCCAGCGGATCCCGTAGGAGCTGGCTCCTTGAACCGCAGCAGGAGGGCTACGCAGGCCTCCTGCCTTACTGACCTGAGTAAGCGAGTGCTCCGACACCGCTACTTCGACAAGGTCCACGTCCATACCCTCTAGGTGATCTCTGATCCACCCCTGGACCGCGGCACAGGAGCTACCTCTACCGACGATCAAGGAGGGCGCGGGAGCCTCAGCAAGGAGCTCCTTCAACGCAGCAGGGACGTCAATCGGGGAAGCTGCCACACCCACTCGGTCCGGCACGGACTCTTGCAAGGAGTAACCGGCCTTATCGAGCTTCCGGGCAGAAGACGCAGCGAGAACCCCATCCCTACTAAGATCCACCTTGGAGATAATCTCCTTCACGGTGATGGACTCTATGGCCTGTCTCGTCCCTTCGCGGGTCAGAGAACCGCCTTCGTCCAAAAACGCAAGGTGCCACCGGACTCTGAGTCCTGAGGCGTCGGGGATGTACCGGTGGACGCCCACCTGTGCCCTGGCTTCGTCCACTTGCGTGACCTTGCCTAGGCGACAGGTTTTAGGGCCCACTCGGGCGCCATGGTACGCAACATGGTCACCAATACGCAACACGAAGTTGCGGCCCCGGCGCTTGACAGTAAACTCGACCTGCTTAGCTTCACCGGCCGCTTGCTGACCCAATGAAGGCGGCTGATGCTCTGGCTCGTCGAAAAACTCTATGGGGTCCCTCTTCTCGGGCACCTCCGCATCTTCCGGCACGAGCACTACATCCTCCGCGTGGGCTTCACATTGCCGGCCTGGCGCCTCACCAGGGCCACCAGGAACAAGTTCGAGTTGCAGCCTATGGCCTTTAACCGCCACTATCCTCCAAGGGCCGGTCAGACCAGGCTTCCAAGGGACACGCCCCGCCCCCTCTGGCCGGGGCTTGGGGGAATTCCAGACAACTCTGTCCCCCACGCGGAGCTCAACTGTGCGACGCGACCGATTAGCAAGTCGGGCACGCGCCTCACTGCTCGCGTCCCAATGGCGCCGCACAGCGGCCGCCAAGTCGGAAAACTGCTTGAACTGGGAACGGGCCCAGTCCGTGATGGGCTCGAATTGGAGGGCCTCGCGGAGAACGTCCTTCTCCAACGGCAAGGCGAGGCTCCAGGACCGTTCCAGGTCCCTGGGGGTGTACCCATGCGCCCCCGGGGTATTATCCAACACATACTCGGCGACCATGAGCCATTCGCTCCAGTTCTCCATGGAGCCGCCGATATGCCGGATGAGGTTACCCAGAACCTTCTGGACCTCTTGGTGGACCCTCTCGTTGGACCCCATCTCACAAGGCCTGAGAGCCATACTGAACTGCTGAGTTGTCCCAAGCATGGAGCACAACTCCAGCATCATGGCATTCTTGAACTCAGTGCCTCGATCAGATCGGATGAGGCGGGGCAGGGTGCGTGATCTCAGCACGCACCGCAGAAATGCCCTACGCACATCCGTATGCGTAAGTGTCTTCATGGGTTCCAGAAGCACTGCGTGGCTAAGGCAATCAAAGTACGTAATACTGTATCGGAAGCCATCGCGGTCCTCCCGATTAGGACCCTCGCAGTCGACGGAAACTTCCTGCCAACACGCTTCCGCGAGACATTTGACAGGTTTCGCTTCGACCTTCGTGGCTCGGGCCCTGCCCTTAACACACGCCAGGCATTTGGACACCCACAACTTAACGTCTGGTTCCATTCCTGGCCACCAGACGGCCCTTTCAAGGAGACGGAACGTGACCTCCGCCGAACGGTGCGCCCCCAGGAGGCCACAATGCACAGTCATGTAGCATGACTTCCGCCACGTGACGCCATTGGGCCCGGCGATACCGTTCGGGACGACCGGGACGACCACCGTCTGGCCAGTCTTGATGGTCACTTCCCTCTCCAAGACTCCGTCCGAGCCAAGCTTGAAAGGGGCTTCCGGCTTCTTGACCGAAGCCGTAAGGGACGGATCTCTCCGTTGAGCCTCGTGCCAAGCCGTGCGAAGAGCTGGCGTGACGCCGAACTCGCAGAGCCCGGCGCCATCCCTGGCCGCCAAGGCCAGCTTTTCTCTCTGACTCTCCGGGCTGTCCTTGTCCGACAGCACAGGGAAAGAACCGAGGCTGAGGGGACCAGAACCCCCGGACGCGGACACCTTAACCCGGCAAGTCCGCACGGAATGTGACTTGACACAAAAGGGCCGGTGGGAGGAGTACAACTCCACAACCACCCGTGGGGCCTTGGTAGCGGACCCCACAAAAGCCAGGGTCCTGCTAAGCTCTCCTTCCTTGACCTCGATCTTCTTCGAGAGCTGGACGGCCATCCAATGGCCTTCCTCTCCTGAACACTGGAAGGCGGCGATGACAGGCGAAGCCCTGAGCGACTTCCGATGCCCAAGGGACTGGATGCCGTCCCCATCATTCCAACCTTCCACGCGGTCCACCTCTCCCTTGAGACCAAGGAGACACGCAAAGGATTCCCGGAGGCGAACTTCGCCCTCCTGGAGATTCCATATGCGTTCGCACTCAGAATTAACCACATGCCTGTGGCTGTGCCAGTTGGGCTCGACAGCCCAGTTGAGCGAGCTCGGCCCGCTCAGGCAGGACGGGAAGGCCTGGTGCCCTTGCAGGACTTCACCAGAGGCGTTCACGACCCAGGAACTCCACAAAGAAGGGCCGTCCTTCTCGCACCCCTCGACTGGAAGCTCCAGGTCGCCCCCAGTCCAGACCCTCGCCTTAATCCTGCCGTACACCGTGGGCAGGAGCCCTTCCACGGGCTTTTGGAGGAAACCTTTGGCCCATGCTCGGATGAGGTCCGTATCAATGTCCACCGAACCATCAGCAAGGCTGGCGGACAAGAGGGCGTTCACCTCGAGTGACACGCTCGGGTCGGCAGACTCCGGGCCCTCAGCGGCCTCCTTTTCGGCTTGGGCCTCAGCAACCTCCAGAGCTGTTTCCTCCGCCTCCTGCCGGATGCACGAAGGACACCTTGAAAATAGGTATGTCCTCTTTCCGCAGGCGCAGACTCCTTCGTGATCCCAAAGCTCCCGAGAGGGCGCGTCAACGAGACCACGCAAGGAAACATCCGCGACTTTGGAGATCCCTTCTAGCTTCAGGGACGAAAGGACCTCAGCGGAAGCGGCAATCTTGCCCACTATCCCATATCCTGGTATAGGGGGCTCGGGAAACTCACGCCCCATCTCTGGGCACGCCTCAGCCACCTCAGCATGAGTAGAGTGCGCCTTCCAGACCTTAGGCTTAAGGCTCCAGATACCCTTGATCCCTGCCCAAGCGAGGCCCGCGACGCGGGCTTCCTTGCGCTGCAGGTTGCGAGCCTGGAGGGTGACTTCAACCACCAGCGGCCACCGCAAGGCAGCGGTGACAACTCCTCCTTGGCCAAGTCCTACCAGAAAGGTAGGGGAAAACGCAGCGGCTTCCCGAAGTACCTTCGCACAGGACGTAAGCAGGTCGACGCGGAGCTTCTTGACCTTCTTGGGCCCGGTAAGCTTACCGGTCATACCGTCGAAGTGGGACGCCACTCCGTCATCGTCCTCAAAAGGGCCCCAGCAGCCTCTCACCGCAATGGAGTGCCCCGGGATTCCCGAGACGAAGACTTCACGGATCTCCGTGAGCGCCCTTTCCTGCTCCGTCCAAGGGGCATAATCGAAAACAATCATAACGCGGACAGGGGGACCGCCCGCGACCCCGACCGGCACCGCAGCCGCGGTCGCCGGGGCAACCTGCGTCGCGTGATCGGGAACCGCGTCTTCCCCTACTGCCCAGGGAACAGGACCGTCACCTTCGGTCCCTTCTCCAAGGTACTGGTCCAGGTCGAACCCCTTCAGCTGGCCAGTCATCCCGACCAAGTCCTTGGTCCGGGCGGCCAAGAGCTCGTCCCGACCCTTCGGGTTCCTGGAAAAGGAGTCCCCCAGCGTCGCACTGCGACCACTGAGACTCCTGATCTCAGACCCATCCATCAAGATCTCCGCAACCCATCGAACCAGTTTCTGGTCGGAGCCGATATCAGAGGACTGCGCTCTCGTAAGATTGGCATGGTCCGTCCAACACAGGGTTCGGATAGTTCCGAAGACCTTTCGGGTTGCTCGCTTGACTTCGAGCTGTGCGAAGGCTTCTTGAATCAGCGGGGGCCAATTTTGCTGCGCAGGGGTCAGACTCTTGGAGTGAGTCATAAGAACCTTAATCCTTGAGAGGTCCCTGCTCATTTGCACCACCGAGCCCCCTACCGCAATCCCGCTGGCGTCCGCTATCTGCTCAAGCGGGCAAGAGCCATCAGCAGCCGACGCCTCATCGAAGGCCGCCAGGCTGATATGGTGGCTCATCATCTTCTTGATGGCCTTGAAAGCCTTGCAGCCGGCAGTGGTGCCTGTCCCCAGGCCACCTTCCGGAAACTCCGCTCCCGGTTTCTGCCATTGGCCCAAAACCTTAGCAGCATGGCCATATTCCGCTGGCAGATAGCCCCGAAGCCAGTTCGCACACCCAAGGAATTGCTGGATGTGGAGCTTTTCCTTAAGCGGCGGGAAATCCACGACCGCTTGGCATCGCTCCTCGTCGGGCGCACTCCCGTGCCGCCCGATCCGGTGCCCGAGGAGCTTACCCTCTGACACACAGATCTCAGCCTTGGCGACACCAAAGGAGAACCCAAAGAGGATGCTCTTGTCGAGGAAAGCTTCCAAAGAGACCAGGTGATCGAGAAGGTGCGGGCAAGCACCCTTGTGCCTCGCACCCATATCCTCCCGCAGCTTGTCGTAGTAGTAGTCGGAGGGAGGTTCCTCGATCATCTTCTCAATGTCGGCCGATTCCACTATGTGGTACACCGGCTCGTTCCTAGTGTCCACTCTGGAACCACTAGTGACGTCTCGGCCGTGGCTTCCTCCAAGCCCCCTCGTAGCGGAACCCGCATCCCATCCTGCCCAACGCGGCCCCGTCTTCGTCCTGAAGACCGCGAGATCGGACGTGACGGGCACGGTCGACCAGTCGACAGACTCGGGCCAAAGCCTGAGGTCCCTAGTCTGCCACAACCGCCACGGGCCGCCAGAAGACTTCAAGAGGCAAGTCTCGTACGGAAGCCTTTCGACATCCGGCCGATTCTCCGGGTCACCTTCCTGGGGCCTGCCGCTCCAAAGGCCAGCCATTCCTCCCTTCGTCTGCCACCACTGGCCCTCAGTGGGGATGGAGGAGAGGAAGGACACGGCATCCGGATCCGTAACCACGGACTCCGTGGCCCAAGGCCCTCCTAGGACCGTGCTTACGGCGGCAAGGGCGAAAACCGCCCCAACCCTCAGGCCCTTACGCCAACCCCTGCTGTGCGAGCATGCGCCGCAGCCTTGCAGGCCACAGACGGCGGTCCTCTCGGTGGACCCGCACGCAAAGCATCCAGGGAAGGTCGAGTCTTCGGCAGTGCCTAATCCGCAGTTCCCACACGGGTCACCACTCGCGTCCGTAAAGAGGGTCTCAACCCCTCCGCATTCACACGCGGTGGTCTGCGCGAGCCCGGTCCGGACCTCGCCGACGACGGCACCCGGAGAGACAGTCGTGTCCTCTTCGGCTACCAGCAAGATCGAACCTTCCTCGGCTCCTGTGGGCCACAGCCCAGGCACTGCTTCGCAGTTGGCGGACTCTACCGGGAGGACAGCCTCCGTAAGGGAGCCATCCTGGCCTCCACTGCCTTCCCTCTTCACAGGTGCGATGACCCCATCTCCGGCCAAGAGCTCCAGCGGGTTCTCCCCGCTGTACCGGAGCAGGTCCCTGCCTCCGGTACCCGGCTCAAAGCACAGAGCACCGTCGAGACTAGAAAGCCTGGACTCGAAGGCGTAGGCGCGGTCCTTCCGCGACCTACTGTAGTCTTCGCACCTGGGGATCTTAATCCCAAGGGTTTCCAGGGAGTGGCAGTCAGGAAGGGGCTTGAAGCCCAAGCCCTGCCGTCCCGAGCAATCCAAGGCGCGGCCGCCAAGGATGAGCCCATGCCAATCCGAGGTTCCTTTCGCGGCTATTTTACAGCGCACGAATATCTCTGGACCCTCGCTGCAGTTGTCGGGGGAGAGCCCCTCCAGAAAGCGGACTCTCAGCACGACGGCCCCCTTCAGGGGCACCGGCTTCCCTGCAGCGATCCCATGGACGAACTCCGGATGCACCCAGCGTTCGAACTTCACGACAGGAAACCTCCGGTCCTCCGTGCCGATCCCCAAGGCAGCAGCCCGGTTGAGGATCCCACAGAGGAGTTCCTCCGTGATGTGGTTCGAGCCTGCACACCCGTCCAGCATGCATTCCACCATGCCGTCGATGACCTGCACGACTGTTCTGTACTGGTACCCCCCGACCTCGTTCTCGCAGAGGTGCCACCAGTCCTGAGGCAGCTCGTCCAACGAGCTGAACTTCGACGACGAGCTCTTGGCAAGCGGGAAAGCGGAGGAGTTCGCCGCAACAACCGTGCCAGCGCTCCCAATCTGGATGGAGAGCGTAGCGAAGGGATTCACCATCCCGGCGCCACTCGGGGCCGCCCAGTTCGAAGGCAACGCGGCTCCCCCAGTGGCGGGAAGCGAATGGACCATGTCACAGTCCGCTCCCTTACGGCACGACCCGTTCTTCTTGAAGAAAGGGCAGATAGTCCCTGGCGGCTTCGCGCCCGCCTTGGACTTCGCCTTGGGCTTGGCCTTGGCCTTGCCTTTGGGCTGCCCTCCGGGTCCACCCTTGCCCTTGCCCTTGCCCTTCCCCGGCGTTGTCGCCAGGGTGGACGCGTCCCGCTCCTTCTTGGCCGCGAGGGCCTTTTTGCGGAGCTCCTTGTCGTGCGAGTAAGGGCACGCGTCCCCTTTTGGGCAGTTCCCGTGGTCGCGGAAATGGAAACAGATAGGCTTACCTTTTCCATTTCCTTTCGGACCAGCGGCAAGCGTGGAAGAGGCGGCCGCCTTGGCCGCGGCCTTAGAAGCCTTGAGCTCCGTCCTCAGCTTCTCGACCTCCTTCCGCGCGGCGGACAGGGCTGGGTCTTCCGTCGAACCTGCGTACACGCTATTAGCCGTCACCCGATGCGCAGCCTCACGCTGCTCATATTCGAGGACGACCTTATGCGCTTCTTCCCAGGTCGAAGGGCCTCGAAGCCCTGCGGATGCGCCGTCGCTAGGCCACAACCGCTTATCACCGCGGATCTCCTTCTGGAGATGTGGAGGCATCTTGCGCAAGTAGCTTAGGAAGAGCTCCCTCGCTGTCTTGCCAAGACCCACACTCTCCAGCTCCGCGATGGAGGCCTCAAACAGGGGCTCGAACTGGTGCCCTGTGAGACGGCCCTTAGTGAGGGCGACGTGCTCCGCGTCCACCCTCATCTCCTTCTCTTCTCGGCTCTCGCCGAAGACAAGGTGCCGCTGCTTGATCCTTTCGTAAACGGCTTGGGGATTCTCAGTAACTTCCCCGGTCTTGGAGGCAGCCTTGTACACGTTAGTAAAGGTCTTAAGCCTCGAGCCGCGGCAGCGAGCACGAAGGGCGATGAGTTTCTCCCGGAAATTCATCCCCTTGCAGTTGTTGGCAAGGCCACAGACGTCCTCGAACTCTTCGTAGAACTGGACCACGTCCCGGATGTCGGAGCGATCGTCGGTGAGCGAGGGCCATTGGAGGTCCGTCTTCACGGTCGTGATCGACGTCTGACCTCCGCGAGACGCCAAGGCCTCCTTGAGCGCCTCGGTCTGGGCCGCCAAAGCTGCAGCGAGCTCTCCGGCTCCGCCGCTGGCGGAGTGAGGCTCGCCGGGCTTATCCTTCTTAAGCCCTTCGAGCTCTATCTCCAGAGCCGCAAGGCGGGACTTCAGGGGTGAGTCCCCCGGACCAGGTTGCGGATCCTCAGGGATCGCGAGCTGAAGGTCCACCGGGAGAGGCGCCGGTGCTCCGGACTTAGAGCCCGACTCCGCAACGGCGCCCGTCCGGGCCGCCAGGGCCGGGACAGAAGAAGGAGTGCTCCAAACCTTCTCGGGATCGCCGCTGCTCTTGCCTCCCAGGGCCAAGATCAGCTCGCCGAGGCACGAGATCTCCTTCTCGACCTCCTCTCGGTCTTCCGACCCAAGAGAAACCGCGGCAACGGTAAACCTGGTGCGCAGGGCCCGCACCATCCTGGCAGGGTGCCAGTCACCTCCCATTTTGCCGTATTCCTCGGCAAGGATGGTGGCCTTGGTAGTGATCTTCTCAAGATCCTCCACCGTGACCTCTGCCTGGTGCGCCTTCAAGGCCACAACCAGCCTTGAAACCCGCGTCAGGTAATCCGCGACCGGTTCCTGGTCGGGACGGTAGAGCTCCCGCAGGTCCGCCTGCAGGGTCTCCGCCGTGACGGGACCACCCGTCCCAGCAGACGAGGGAGGCCCGGAACGGGCCGGGCCGCCGGCCACCGGCGAGAGAGCAAGCGCACCAACACGGCGCGCCGTCTCGGCCACGTCCGCCGGCGCAGCGGCAGGACGCGGAGCCGGTACCCCGGCCTCCGGCAGAAGCTCTTCAGAGCTGGGGCCCGGATCGCCATCCTGAGCACCCGGGCCCGCTTCCGCAGCTGGAGCTTCCTCATCTTCCTCTTCATCTTCTTCCTCTTCCTCTTCGGCATCGAAGTTGTCGTAGAGGAATTCCATCGTCTCCTTCCACAGACGCTGTTCATCTGCTAGCGTCGTGGATCGTCCGTCCTTCTTCTTGGTGGGACGGGACCCCGTTTCCTTACGCCAACGGAGCCAGTACATAAAGGGCATCTTCTCCGGGTACTCCACTGACCCATCCTCGATGCACCTCAGCAACGTGGCTCCTTCCGGCTGACCTGCGACCTCAGCGCTCATGGTCGCCTAGCGAAGGAGAGAGCCCCGTGCCACACAGGACCACGGCCTCAAGGCGCACGACAAGCGCGCCTTCGAGGCCACGTTAAAAGATTGCGGCGCAGCAGCCGCCTGGGTGGCCGTTTCCCAGAACAGCCCCCAATTGTGGAGAACGGAAACCCAAAGGGGCAGCACGCACCCTCGTTTTCCGTCCAAGCAGAAAGTCCAACGACCGTGACAGGTCGAACGTCCGCCCAGGACGGGCTGCGCGCAATTGCGTCGCGGCAACGAGAAGCTACCAACGACACACTGCCGTGCTCACTTGAGCCAAAAATGTTATGAATACGAATTACAGAAGAGCATGCATAAAAGCATACAGCACAACAGCCAGCCCGCAGACTATGTACAGTTACACAGGAGTGCAGTGATGACCAGTCGTGCAGTAATTGGCAGTAGTGAACTAATTGGCAGTAATGCAGTAATGACCAGTATTGCAGTCATTGGCCGTAGTGCAGCAATTGGCAGTAGTGCAGTAATTGGCAGTAGTGCAGTAATTGGCAGTAGTGCAGTAATTGGCAGTCGTGCAGCAATTGGCAGTAGTGCAGCAATTGGCAGTAGTGCAGTGATGACCAGTAGTGCAGTACTATAGTCATTGCTGCACTACTGCCAATGAGTGCATTACTGCCAATTACCGCACTACTTAGTCAATACTGCACTACTGCCAATTGCTGCACTACTGGTCATTACTGCACTACCTGCACTAGTCCAGTACTTGGCAGTAGTGCAGTGATGACCAGTAGCGCAGTAATTGGCAGTAATGCAGCAATTGGCAGAGTGCAGCAATTGGCCGTAGTGCAATAGTGACCAGTAGTGCAACACTTCCACAACACTCCACAACACTTCCACAACACGTCCACAACACTTCCACAACACTCCCACAACACCTCCACAACACCTCCACAACACTTCCACAACACTTCCACAACACCTCCACAACACCTCCACAACACTTCCACAACACCTCCACAACACCTCCACAACACCTCCACAACACTTCCACAACACTTCTACAACACCTCCACAGCAATTAGCAGTAGTGCAGTAATTTGGCAGTAGTGCAGTAATTGGCAGTAGTGCAGCAATGACCAGTAGTGCACTAATTAGCAGGAGTGCAGTAATGACCAGTATTGCAGTCATTGGCCGTAGTGCGGCAATTGGCAGTAGTGCAGCAATGACCAGTAGTGCAGTAATTGGCAGTAGTGCACTAATTGGCAGTAATGCAGTAATGACCAGTATTGCAGTCATTGGCCGTAGTGCAGCAATTGGCAGTAGTGCAGTGATGACCAGTAGTGCAGTACTTGGCAGTAGTGCAGTAATGACCAGTAATGCAGTAATTGGCAGTAGTGCAGCAAGTGGCAGTAGTGCAGCAATTGGCAGTAGTGCAGTGATGACCAGTAGTGCAGTAATTGGCAGTAGTGCAGTAATGACCAGTAGTGCAGTAATTGGCAGTAGTGCAGTATTGACTAGTAGTGCGGTAATTGGCAGTAGTGCAGCAATTGGCAGTAGTGTGGTAATTGGCAGTAGTGCACTAAGTGGCAGTAGTGCAGCAATGACCAGAAGTGCAGTACTTGGCAGTAGTGCAGCAATTGGCACTACTCTGGACGCAGGGTGCCCAGAGCTTTTGGTCACCCAAAATCTCGATTCCGGGTGGGGAAAGGGCCTAAATGACACCCCTGGAGTTCGAACCAGGGGCCTTCTCCCTGTCCCCCTACAAAGCCCCCGCCTGCCCGTCAGGCTATGGAAGAATAGTTTTGGGGAAGGCGTTCACCCAATCTGGTGTTTTCAAGAGAGTCAAGGCGCCGTCATTTGCGCCTTTCCCCCCATGCAGAATCTTTGAAATGACCCAAATCTGCCACTGCAGTAATTGGTAGTACAGCAATTCGCAGTAGTGCGGTAATTGGCAGTAGTGCAGCAATGTCCAGTCGTGCAGTACTTGGCAGGAGTGCAGTGATGACCAGTCGTGCAGTAATTGGCAGTAGTGTGCCCGGACCCCCCCGCGCCCCCACCGCCCACACCGCCCCCACCGCCCCCACCGCCCACACCGCCCTCACCGCCCTCACCACCCCCACCACCTTCATCCACCGCCACCAACCCCACCATCTCCATTACTGCCACGCCTGCACTGTGCCTCCACCGCTTTCACCGTTCCCACCGTCTCCACCGCTCTCACCGCCCGCTGTATTTGTAGGTGTTTAAAAAGTAAAGAGTATTTAAAGGCTGCCAATGTGTGCCCGGACCCCCCCTCGCCCCCACCGCCCACACCGCCCCCACCGCCCCCACCGCCCACACCGCCCTCACCACCTCCACCACCCCCAGCCACCACCCCCACCGTTTTCACTACACCCACCATCTCCCGGCCTTGCGATGCGCCGCCGCGCGCGCGATTTTTTTGTCATATACCACCCCATGGCCACAACTGTACTGGTTCCGTTTATACTACTGGCAGTAGTGCAGCAATGACCAGTAGTGCAGTAATTGGCAGTAGTGAACTAATTGGCAGTAATGCAGTAATGACCAGTATTGCAGTCATTGGCCGTAGTGCAGCAATGACTAGTACTGCACTACTGGTCATCACTGCACTACTGCCAATTGCTGCACTACTGCCAATTGCTGCACGACTGCGAATTGCTGTACTACCAATTACTGCAGTGGCAGATTTGGGTCATTTCAAAGTTTCGATTCTGCATGGGGGGAAAGGCGCAAAAGACTCGCAGACAGCACAGCTGCAGACCGACCGCAGCAGCCGAAAAAAGACACCCCAAACCCTCAATCTATAGACCCTAAACCTTCCCCCTAATTCAAATTAGGGTTTAAAGGGCGGTGCTACTTCCGGGTGGATCGGGGGAAAAGTGTTTTTATAATTAGGGGTCTGTTTATTGTTTGAGGGAAGGTATTAGTCAGGAAGTCAGAGCCCAAGTGTCAGTGTATGCCCCTTTTCGAACTCATCATGCACAGATCTTATTGCTGGGGGTGAGCCCTCATCTGATGTGAAACGAGTTCCCACACCTTGAGAGGAGGTATTGCAGATATTCTCCCCAGTGAACTGGACCGTTTCTGCCTCCACACTAGGACTGAATTAGCTGGAATGATGAAGACGATATGGTGGAACGCATAGTTACCAGGTCCAGATGTGCCTTGGTGCTTTGCAGAAGCATGGAACGACTGCACGGAGTCACTGCAGGGAGTTCTACAAACAACACGTGTATCTGGCCGGCGAAAGACACTTTCGTTTCATCGCAACCAGGAGCCAGTAAACAGAGTCTCAAGGTCGAGCCTCGGTGCCCCCATAGGTGTAAGGCCCCTTGTGCCCAACGAAAGGGCATGCAGGACCCAGCATTCAATAATCCAGGCCGGAGCTAACGAATACTGTAGGTTTCGACAAACGAATTGAACAGCACAATTTTGCACAGGCGTGCAGCCCCGCTTGCTGCCAGCACGCTTGAAGAAAGGCGCCGCCGATAATTCAGTGGTGCAGGTTTCTCTTTGAGTTTTAAATTTTTCAGCTTTCGGATTCTTGCTTTACCGGCACGAGACGTGAGGAAGGAATGATTCAAGTTTGGGTCTTGAGTCCTGGGCGTCCTAAGTGAGATTACATTTTTCCATGCACGGCCAATCCGTCGCCAGGTTCTGTTGCATCGAGACGAGAAATCCGATTGGTTGTTCAACACCAGCTAGAACCCCAGATTACCTTCTTTTAAATCGGGTAGAACCTACAAAGCCTCCTGCTGTCACGGCATGAAATAAGAAGCTCGACTCGCGTCCTTGACAGGCCTGGATCGTGTGAAAGAAGATCCAAGGGTTGTCACTCACCGCATTTGGAGTTTTTGCAAAGGGCATCCGTCAAGCTGCTGATTAGGACTGCAAATTACGAGGTTGACCGGAACAGGACAGAAGCTGGATTTAGTTTCTTATCCTCGTCGTGTTAACAGACAGTTACAGGTGAGCGGCTTGTGTCTGCTCGAGGGTGAGCACTCCCAGGATACCAACCACACCGTAGCGACTCTGCATTTTCATTTTGACCGCTGCTCTGCTCTAAAGGATCCTTTTTTCCTGTTCTGCTTGTCAAGGCCCCATGTTTTGTCGAATGATTTTTTCTGGGACCTCTTTCCCTGAAATTCGGGGACCTGAAATTTCCCGCTCTGCGAATGGACCTCTGGATTCGCGGCACTGCACAGGTCACAGGCTCAAACCAGGAGAGCCGAGATTCCAAAGGGCTTGATAAGACATGGCCAGGGGCCTGTGGTCCATACGCACGAGGTTTCTCTGCTTGCCGCAGCGGACCTGGACTTCTCTGCCTGCGTTGAGAGCCCCGGCCTACTCTCCGACTTGGACGAGAGCAGTGGCGTGACTGCAGCTACTCCCGCAGTTCGACAGAGATGTAGCTTCAAGTTTCGTCCTGACCCTTGCAGGGCACACCGACTCAAAACGAACCTCAAAATGTACGTAAGCTTAGCATATAAGGCCCCAGAGCTATACTATGCTATACTGCTAGACTCTGCTAGACTCCAATTCTGCAAGCAACCCGTGCCTTCAATGGAAGTGCAGTCGAAGACTTTCAGGCTTGGGAGGGCAACTCGATCCTTTCGGCGAGCTCCTTGGCAGTCTAACTTAAGATCTTAAGGTTTAAGCCTCCGGGGCTTGGATCTCAAGTCTAGGGTTCAGGGTTCGATTGAGCCAAGCTGCTAAATCGATTGCTCGAGGGCCTCGAGGGTGGTTTCGGTCGCATTGGATCTGAATATGCCCACGTATGAACGGACGAATGTGTGTATTGAGCTCTTTCCACGCCACTTCCATAAAAATGATTCCGAACAACGCGATCGACAAGTGGCTGAAGCGAGTTTTAAAGCACGCTAAAGCATCCAGGCATCATACAACCTCCCAAAACTTAGGGAAGCTTTTGCAAGCTGCTACTTGAAGCATTCCCATTATGCGCTTGTTTCGGCGCAACCAGACGGCAGTGGGTTCTTGGACCACTAGCTTTTTTATGTAACCCTAAACTGAAGCCCTGGTCGAGAAGCAGAAGGTCATGACCCATACAATTCAGAATGATCTTTACAATCTTGCAGTCAGACCTCCAGGAAAATCCAGACTCATTGCACATCTCTCTCCAAAGTTGCCGACTTTGCATCGAGATGTGCGATGAGTCTAGATTTTCCTGGAGGTCTGACTGCAAGATTGTAAAGGTCCATTCTGAATTTGTAATTAACTGATCAGGGCGATCTGATGTCCGGCATTTTGCCGATGGGTGTGAGAAGATGTGAAGAGACCGTTAAACGGTTTCAGCAGATCACAGACTTCACTGAAAGCCGAAATCACTACACCATTGTACCTATCTCCCTGCTTCGTGTACTCAGCCGTCAGGAAGCAAAAGAATCACCCATACACATCCCTTACAACATCTGGCGACTTTCATTTCAGCCCTTAGACTCAGCAAGCCCCGAAGCCACATTCCGGCCTTTTGTCGCCGCAAATACTGCACATCTCTTGTGCCGCTCATTCCTGTGGCAAACATAGACACAAAATTGCGATAGCTTTGTGTCTTTCATCATGTTCAGCTGTAGGTGCATGCTTTGTCGGCAATGTTCTTTTGAAGCCAGTGACATCTTTGATTTGCATTATGCACTGCCCTGGAGCCACCGCAGGCTTGACTTGAGCGTGATGGACCTCCTGGTTACTGGGGCTGTGGACATGGGTGGGAGCGGGGTTCTGGGCAATTAGAACGGGCAGCAGGAGGATAGTGGAGTCAAGTTTGGGGCTTGGCTTTGAGATGGTCCTGGATGCTGTCAACACATGTCAAAAGATGATCGCCGAGGGCAACCTTCAGTTATCATGAGTGCCGTCATGGCTTCAACACAAAGGTTCGCCGTGCATTGGCATTCTCCCTTGTCAAGGCCGGGTACCTGCAGGAGCTCGGCTCAGCTCCGGTGATTTCCGGTGGCTTCAGCTATGGAAATTCCTTGCTATACGTTCTTAGGGATTTGTTTCAGATGACGTGAGACGCTTCCTCGAGTGCAGATGTTTGCTTGTGCTGCGTAAAGTGCCTTTGTTTGCGTTTTGGATATATCATTGCAAACCCGTCTCTCTGTGCAACAACTTGTAGACACTAGTCACGAGAGGTTTCTTGCTAGGTCTGATTCACCAGCCAGCACGTCACTAGTCACACGATGTCACACGTGTATTCTTGCAAGGACAATATGAGCCCTTTGTGACTGCCCGCAGGGCAGCCAAATCTTCCGTAAACCAGAAGCTGACCCGATGGCACAAATCAGGGGCAGCAAGAAGCTTGACTGCTGAAACTGCAATGCGCGGACAGGGTCGCAACCTAACGAACTGCCACTGTCTCGAGAAGTTGGTTTGTGTTGCTTTGGGGCTCCATTGCGGGGCGGGCTGCAAAAACATTGTGAAGATTCGCTCATGTCACCTGCCAAAACCAGCAGACTTTGCTCATCACTGCTTAGGTCACGCTTGGGCTCTACCTCATCCACGACCTTGAACATTCTAGCTAGGGCAGTCCACCCTTCCACTCGCAGTTGCGTGAAGGGCTCGAACGAGCGCTTGCTATATTTACACTGTACTTACTGTGACTGCCACTACCACTTCAATTGCAACTGAGACTGTCGTTTCCGCTTCTGCTACGTTTCTGAAGTGTTTTCAAAGGGCCAAACCAGGTAATCGCCAGATGTTGCGTTTTAGGATTTGGCTCGCACCTTTGCCTTAAGTTCACAACGAGGCCAGCTTTACAGATCCGCTGCCACTCGAAAAGCTGGCTGTGGCGGCAGCTCGTCTGATGCCCATCGTAGGAGCAGTGTGGGGTCTACAGTCTCGGCAACCGAAACCGCTTGCATGTGTGGGGTCTTCTTCCGTGTCATGCTGCCTTTGGCCTTCATGTTGCGGTGCGCGGGATGCAGTTGCGATGTGCATTACGTGACGCAAGGACCCGGCAGTCCTTGTCGGGTCTCCGGTCTCCTGACCCTTCACCTCGAAGTCCACAAGAAACCAAATTTCTACTTCTAATTGTTGTTTGTGGCACATTGACGAAAGTTTGCATTTTGCTTTCAGTCTGAGGGCGTGTCCAGTCAAGTCCCTGAATCTGCAGTCGGGCTACTTTCGGTGCCCTGGAGTTGCGAACAGCTGACTTGTGTTAGCGCCGAGTGCACAGGATGACCACTTATGACGAGCTCATCTTGACATTTCCGAGGGCTTTTGCATCGCTACACCTGACATCCTACGAGTCCCAAAACAAGACAAGGTTTCGCAGAAGTACTCCTCCGTCGGCGACATGAAGAAGGCTTCTGTGCTTCGGCTGCAGTCGTTTCGAGATGAATTTTTTTCTGCGTCGCTCACAGGGATGAGGTTTGCGGATAAAGACTTGGTGTCTCAGCAGCAAGGGCATCCAATGCGCAATGTCATTGACGAAGGTCTTGCAAATTGAAATTCGATGACCGCTGCGCTGGAAAGGTTAGGTTACAGTTTGAGATCTAGAATCTAGAATGATGGCCGTCGCGAGAATGCGAGTTTAGCATGCCGTGTGAGCAGCAGACCCGCTGACCCTGCTCCCGAAGTATAAAGAGTCTTAATATCAGCAGGGAGCAGCGCAACAACACGTCAGTGTCAGGAAGAGAGCCAGAGCAAGAAGACGGCAAGCGGTGCAGAAACGGACCAGAAACCTTGCAAGTACACATGGCCTGATGGGGCGATGAATTTCCGGCAGAGGGCGAAAATGTCGTGTCCTGCGATGCTACCAATGTGGCAGACTCAAGGGTCTGTTTTCAAGACCTTGACCAGAATCCAGGTGAAGCATCAACGATCCTTGTTGTTGTTGCCAATGTGCCAAGGCAGTTGGACCGAACCCGAAAAGCCCGGCGGTCAGCCCCTTCCAAGGAAGGAGATGAGTTCATGTTCGTGGCGGAAGAGGTGGCCTCTGCGCTCAGGTGCAAGTCCGGGATGTAAACGGTGTTTGGGATTTCCGTCTATCGCTTGCAGCCGAGGTGCGGGGGCCGCACGGGCAGAGTGTCGCTGTTGGGTAGGGTCTCCGAGGTTTTCGATGGGTTGTCCCCAGGACGGGTATGGCTGTTTACATTATTTGCGTTCTGGAGATGCTTTGCGACTAGATTCGTGCGGCCCGCAATTCTCATAACTGTTTGATAGTGTCTGCCATAGCAGCAAGCTCTATAGGACGACTGATTAGCCCACAGAGGCAGCAAAGAGGACGAATAAGAAAGGCGGGGTGGAGGAGTATAAGAGGAGGGGTAAGAGCGGGTTTTGCTCGCCCGGGGCCGAGGCGAGTTCTGTCCCCAACAAGAGCTCACGGCACCACACCCAAGCAAATCTGAAGAAGAAGAAGACAGCCACGACTGGCCCTGCACAGCGGGACGCCCAGCTTTCCAGGATGGAACCTGCTAAGATCATCCTGGCCGAGGCCTTCAGATTGTTGTGTTGCGCTTTGCAGCCTTCACTCCTTGTTGGCAGTGGTGTGTGAGGCAACGTGGTACGCACTACAATGCTACGAGGTTCTAACGTTGCATGTTGCTATAGAGTCTATAGAAAAGAATTGGACAGTGTAGCCGTGCAGCGCACCGCGGACAATTCCCTCTGGCACGCGGGGGGCCCAGATGCCATTGTAAATTCCAATACATGGTATACATGGGTCACCTTCTGGCCTCCAAAAAGCTGAATCTAAAAGCATTTAGCCCAGGTGCCGCGCTCCCGAATCCCGCGCTTACTTTGGGGAAGCATTGCTGTGGCCATGCTCCTGAATTTGCCAGTACTCACAGAAACAGTTGTGTCCTGGTGGTCTCTGTTTGGTTGGTCTCGTGCTGGTCTCCTCGTGGTTCCTGCTTGTCTTGATCCTATAGAGGTTCTAGCAGTCTTGGGCGTCACGGTCGTTGTGGCACTCTTCCTCTAACTTGTTCTAAGTGCCGTCTTTCTACAAAGATGCTTCAGGGTTTTGCGGGGATGCTTCAGCCGGCATATGCACAACTTGAGCTGCCGGCGAAATTGGTTTTTGGAATTGCGATGCTAAGGATTGCTAAAGTCATGAGATTTGAAGTCCATCGTACGCCAGCTCCGCGCTGAGCAGAGACCCGCAGCACGTCCTGGCAGGTGGAGGGCGGCGACATCGAAGAAGATATGGACCCCAGCTGGGGAATGGGCGGTTCTGTAGACTGCCGGGTTTGGTTTTTATCCTGGAATCCAGGTCCCTGATGTTGACGATATCTGTTGTCGATTCATAGTCAAACTCCTCTCACATACACTTTACTCTACAGCACTGCTGTTCGGCAAGAAGGGCAGCCACAGCAGCTGCGTTTGCTGGACCCGAGCGTTACACAATGTCCAGATGCCTTTGGAGCCAAGACTTAGGAAAGTACACTGAAGACTCTAGACCAGAGCTCGAAAACTCAAACTCTACGATACTCACAGCCTGGTTTCGCAGCTGAGGACTCGTTGAATTTCGGGCTCTTCACGCGGAAGCCTTCCCCAACGAAGCTTCTGTACCAGTCTGTGCCGGCCACTCGTCTGCGGTCCTAGTCCACACCAATTGCAGCTCGCAATCGTATTGTGCTGCCTAGAAGCAAGGGCAGGAAACCTCTTTGCTGCCCGGAACCAGAGCGGATATTGGGAGAGTGTATTTTGTGGAAGATGTAGCTAGTCAACAGTACCTACCGTCGTTCATTGGCTCAAGAAAATATGCGTCTGCATTCTGGCTGTTCTGCCTGTAAACATAGGTTATCAGCCGTAGGTCTCACTTCGTTTGTAGATCGCGATGGATGCTCCCGTAAATCCTGCAGGTATTCCCGCGATAGACATTTCCGCGGCTCGCGTCGATACCGAGGATCTCAATTCTCTTCCTGCCATGTCCGTCCAAGACGATGGCACGGATCAGGTTGTCCCCGGTACCCGAGAGAGTGGCCAAGTTGTTCCTCTGACGGCAGAGGCCTTGGCCGTGATGGGCCAAACAGATCCCCGAAGAGGTGCACCAGGAGCGGTGTCAGAATGGGCCTATGTGTCAAGCCCAGCGCACCAGCACGCATCCCTGGCGGGATCGCCTCAACAAAATAATTCGGTCCAATATTCACCCAGCGAGATCAGAAGCGTCGCGAACTACTATCAACAACATGTCCTCGCACCGACTTTGCAGCAAGCAGTCCATGTACATCAAGCCGATACAGGACCAGCTGTTGCTGCTGAAGCTGAAGCACGCCATAGATTGATCATGGCGGAAACAAGCAATTTGCACAGGGAGCAATTCAATCAGCTTCATGCACATGCGCTATCCGGTGCCGCTCAACTTCGGTTGGAGTTTGCTCAAGCGGAGTCGTTTGCAACAGAAAGAAGAAATGCTTCGAGCAGCCGGCGAAAGCATGGCTATCAAACACAATGATGAGTTGTCGCAGATGCGACGCGAAGCCATAGACTACAAAGTCAAGCTTCATCAAGCTGAGGTCACAGTCTCAGATGTGGTTGCCCATGCAGAGAGAGAGTTGGCTAACCGAAGCCGGGCCAGCCAAGACACCGTCGCAGCAATGAATGGCGAACTAAGCCAACTTAAGTCTGAAATGGGTGCATTCATGGAAGTGCACCGCCAACAGGCTGAATCGATGACGAAGCTCGAACGTACCAACGCAGAGCTTCGTGGTCGCCTGGCGAAAGCTACTACGGCATATTCACCAAATGTCGTAGGAGATACGTCACCTATCGAACATCCTATTCACACCCCTCCGGGTCTGGGTAAGGGAGATGGTGGCCCGCCAGGCGGAGGCGGAGATGACTCGCCTCCCGAAAGAGACGGCGACGGGGATGAGCCCGAAGACGATTCCCGTGATAAGAGGAAGAAGAAGAAAAGGGACAAAAAGAAGAAAAAGAAAACAGACTCATCTGATTCATCATCGTCGTCTTCTATTTCCCTATCCAAGAAGGACCTCCTGAAGATGCTTAAGAAAGTCACTAAGTTCAAGAAGGACAAGGACGACGAAGAGGAAACCGAGGCGACGAGGGGAAGACCTAAGGTCAAGGAAGCCGAAAAGATTGTGTTTCCGAAGTTCCCCCAACCAGAGAACTATCGCAACTGGAGGCTTCGCGCCCGCGAGGCTGTGGTCGCCGCCTCTGACCGTCCCGATGAGGCTTTCGAGTGGCTCGGCGAAGTGTGGAAGGATGACACCACTGAAGAGTCCCTTCGTGATCCTAACGGATTCACAACGCTTGATGCGAAGATCCTCTCAGCAATCACAAACATTCTGGAAGGTGATTTTGCTCGCCAGATTGACACTTTTAAAGAGAGGGAAGGACACGAAGGACGATTAGTTCGTGGCCGTCAAATTCTGCATAAGCTTAACGCTTATCTGTCGACCAACGCTCTCCATGGGTCCGTGTACGATATGGAGGATATGCTTAATGTCGTCATGCTTAACGAGAACCTAGTGCAATTCGTGCGTAACTGGGATACTGTTCTCTCAGGCATGAAGAAAACCCCTGCTGACGATGTTTTGCAACCCCTGTTTCATAGACAGGTCAAGAAGTCTAAGCTTTTGGCTCATGACATCGCTATCTATGAAAGGGCAGTAGACGGCACAAAGGAGAAATCCTATGAATACCTGTACGATGCCGTGAACCGAGTCATCAAGATCAAGAGGCTTGAGCGCAACCGGGAACGGATTGCAAGGCAAGCTGCAGCAGGTATGCCATCAGCACCCGCACCGCTAAAGCGTGTGCCCAAAGGCTTCTGCATCGACTTCGTTCGGAATGGTTCGTGCAGCAAAGAAAAATGTTCCTACAAACATCAGATACCAGAGAAGCCACGTGGTAGGACCCCGAGCAAAGGAAAAGGCCGAGGCAAGTCGCCCTCCGGAAGGGGGAGCCCATCTCCCGGAAAGATCAATGCCGAGTGCAAGTTTTTCAAGCACGGTAAGTGCAACAAAGGTGACAAATGCCGTTTCATTCATAAAGGCCAGCCTTCTGCTCCTGCCACTGGTAGCGGTAGAGAGTCTAGCGGCGAAAAGAAGAGTAAGAAACAGAAGAAAGAAAAGAAGCATAGGAAGAAGTCTCGTTCCAGCTCTAAAAGTTCCAAGGGTAGTGGAGGCTCCAAGGGGAGCAAAGGCTCTGGGAACAGCAAGGGCTCGGGGGGGCGGAAACCTAAGGCTTCGCTTCCTGCCGCCGTCTGCCTCTTAGGTGCACTTGTCGCAGGTTCGGCATCCCAAGCCGATGCACACGCTTTCCGGAAGGAAATGCCGAACTATATTGACTCATGCACAAGCACCGCTCACGTAGCTCTGGCATCTGTGCGATTCTCGAATGCTCCTGAGTACCACTACATTCCCACGCCTCCTGAGTCTTCCAAGTGGCGTGAGGTTGACATCGAGCCGAGGGTTTTCCGCGAAGAATTTCCTGTTAACTACAAGCCCAAACCTGATGGGCAGGATGTTCGGGATGCTTTGGCAACAGCTAAGATGCTGAGGTCAACCGTTGAAGGTATGAATCAAGGTACGAATCCAGCATGTAAGTTCATGTGTAAGACAGAGTTCGGTTGTGCCCACTGCATTGCGCCCGGCATATCTGTCGGATGCCCGGCAAAGGGTAGCAGGTCAGATCCTGTGATTGACATGGAATGGATTGCCGACACCGGCAGTGCCCAGGATTTGATTTCGAAGAACGTTCTCGGTGAAGTAAAGGATTTCTTGTCGGATCGGCCTATCAACATGATTACCGCCAACGGACCTAACTATGCTGACAAACAATGCAAGGTTAGGATTCCTTCGATCAATACGACCGCTGAACCATATGTTCTTCCCGATTCACCATCCGTTCTCTCGGTTGGACAGAAGTGCATGGAGGAAGGGTTTGACTTTATCTGGAGAGCTAATTGTAGACCCTACTTCAGGGACCACAACGGGAACAAGGTTTACCTCGATGTGAAGGACAATGTCCCTTACCTGAAGTCTTGGAAGGAAAACGTTGCGCTTCCTGCGCGACCGTGTCCGGAGCCCAGCCTTCCTGCACCGCCGGTTGAAAAGCCTGGCAAAAGTATTGAGGATTCAGAAAGAATTGCAAAAGAGTTACTTGAGAACCTCGACTTCCAGTGTAAGTCTTGTCTGAAGCTACTGCAATCTATGAACTGCAAGCCTTCCAAGAGCAACCGTAAGTCAATTACGAATCGCAAAGGTGGCACCGACGGAAACGTCGAGTATCTCGTGCTTGGCTCTTTCGCTCATGGTGGTGTCCAGGGCATTACTAACAGAACTCAGAAGTATGCCCACTCTACCCGATACATCAATGCGTTCCTCCAGAACCATGGAATGACGGGAGATTGCTCATCGGTTTGCATTAATCATGGTTCGTCTGTTAAGGTTCACAAGGATGCTCACAACATGAAAGATTCCACCAACTTCACTATCAGTCTCGGCAGCTTCGAGGGCGGTGAACTTTGGATTCACGACCCCGCTGCCCGAAAGGGAGAGCACAACGTCATTACCCAGAAGGTAGGGTTGAAGACTTTGTATGGCAAGGAACGTGTCTCCCACAACAAACTTGTGAAGTTCGATCCCAAACGTTTCCATTGTGTTCTTCCTTGGAAAGGGGATAGATGGAGCATTACCGCGTACGTCAATCGAGCTGTTCCCAAGCTTCAGAGCAGTGAAATTGCCAAGCTTCGGAGTTATGGGTTCAATCTCTCTAAGCGTACTGCGATTCCTGCCCTCGCTCCCGAGTCCGAGGACGAACGGCCGCTTGAGGACCTTGTCACACGGGGTTCTGCGGTTAGGCCTTCCGAGCCTAGGACCAAACCTAAGGTCAAGATTAGGGAATCAGAGAAAAAGAAAGAAAAGAAATCTCCTAAGTCCGATGTTGCCGAAGATGCCTCTAGCAAAGCCGCTGAAGAGTTCGACAAGCTTCTTGAAGATCTTGATAGATCAGGAGCAAAGCAAACTGCGGAGCTCAGTGAGCAAGAGCATCTCAGTCGCATGATCGATGAGTTCGGCTCGGACATCGAACCTGATGAACCGCCCAAGCCGGATCTTGGACGACCTCCTGGCGGAGAGTCTAAGGTCCCAGATGGGGAGGGCAGTTCTGATCCCAAAGTCCACAAAGGAATTGAAAAGCTTAAGAAGGAAGCTACTTCGTTGCATCATCTCATGACGCACATCCCTAAGAATCCCTATTGTTCGGTATGCAATCAGGCTAAGATGTACAAGGCCCCGGGTTATAAGACCGATGGCTTTCGTTCCGTCGAAGCCACCAGCTTCGGTGATCACATTACCGCCGATCATGTGGTGATCTACAGGGATAATCATGAGGTCATTGAAGAAGCTAGGTTAGCTCTCGTGATCAAGGATGTGGCGACTACATTCATGTATGCGTATCCTTCTGCGCTCAAAGATGAAATGGAGTGTAAGGCTGCACTTCAACATTTTGTTTCGAGTAAGGATAAGGTTGGTGTCTTCTACAGCGACAATGCCAAAGAGCTTGAGCGCAGTGCCAAGTCTCTAGGTTGGAGACATGAAAAGAGCAAGAAGTATATCCACCAATCCAACTCGATGGCCGAAAGGGCAGTCCGTGCTACGACTGAAGGCACAAGGTGCAATTTGTTGCAGGCTGGATTGTCGCATGTTTATTGGCCGCACGCCCTCGAGCATGCATGCACTGCATTCAACATTTCTCACCCTAACGGGATTGAGTACGCTCCCTGGTATCGCAGATTCGGGGCAGCCTTTCCTGGCAAGGCACTTCCTTTTGGATGTCGCGTCGATTATTGGGTAGGACCCAAAGCTCAAAGAAAGAATCGTCCAAGGTTCGGGCCAACATCCGAACCCGGCGTGTTTCTCGGCTATCATTTTCAGCCTGGAATGAAATGGAAGAAGGAGATAGTTGTTCTTCCCATCAAGGAATTGAATAGGAATGATTTCCACGAGTGCTTGAAGCCCATCGTTGCTAGCCAATTCAGTGTTCCCGAGGGAGACCTTGTGTTTCCTATGAAGGAGCGTTACGAAAAGGTTCGCTTGGGGCACGCCTCGGATGCACTTGAAGGTCCAGACAACACTCCTCTTGAAAACCAGGATGCCGAAATGTCGGAGGAACAAAAGATGGATGTTGAAGACGCCGACCGAAAGGTTGAGCGACCTAAAGTTATTGATCCCGTGAGTGGGAAGTCTATCGATTTGCCCGAGGGAGGTCGCTACTACGACTCAGGGGGAACTCTAGGTAGGAGATACGGGGGGACTAGAGGTTCCACCAAGCCTGATGATATTCCCTCACATTTATGGGTCAACATGTCAAAGAGCCAGAAGAAGAAGGCTATTGATGAAGCGAACATGCAAGCCGCTCTCAAAGAAATTGACGGCGATGATGGCCGAGGTTCAAGCACTGATCGGCCCGCTGGCGCGGCGTCTCGCATGCAAGATGCTTGGGGCATCACTGGTAATCAATTGATCAGGTATCATTTTCGACCCAGAAATGAATTGTTCTCTCCTGACCTTACCGATTGTCCGATTGATCTCAATAGGATCTCCAACGCCCGTTGCACCAAAATCATCCCTTACAAAGGAGACCGTATCATCGAAGATGAAGATGATTGGCGTAACGTTAGGCGGAGAAATAAGAAACTTCGGTTCAAGTGGATTGGTCAAACCACTTTTGAGATCAAGCCTGCTAAGACTCCCACTCCTAACGGAGATGGTTCCTTCCCAGCTATGCCTGTCACTCAGGGGGATGACGCCGAGCACAGGGAAAAGCTGGCTAACACTTCGCCTGTTTCCCATGAAGACATCATGGATAAGTTGGCTATGGTTGCTAGGCCAGTGAACAAGAAGGAACTTTCCCAGAACCCTAAGGCTCAGGCTTCCCTTGATGTGGAATGGAATAAACTGATGACCAAGAAGGCATGGGATATGGAATCTGTTCGGGAATGGAGCGACGTCTCCAATCAGGCTCAGAAGAGCGGACAAAAGGTTCATGTCGGGAAAATTTTTGAAATCTGCGTAGAAAAGGAAGCGAGCTCCCTGCTGGCGACCCTTTAAGAAAATTCAAAGGGCGCACAGTGTTTCAAGGGAATAATGTTCGCGACGAAAGCAATGATGCTGCATTGTTCAGTGAAGAGAGACATCCCTAACCATGAAGGGGTTTGGTCCTAACCGCAAACAGGGTTTGCCTTAACCATGCCAACATTTCTGTCCTAACCGTTGCACCGGCTGTGTCTTAACCCTGGATCGGATTTCTCTTAGCCGCGTGCACGCATTTTCCTATTCGCGAAGAGTTGGTGCACTGCTTTCGGCGCTGCACAAGTGCCGGAAAATCTGTCAGTTGTGCGCAGGTGATAGCGCATCGACAGAATGGGCTCGACGTAAGGTCTGTAGAAAGGAACAGCACAGTCGACCAGAGGGCTCGCGATGTATGTCGTGTCACAAGATGGCTGCTTGCCTGCATTCGTTGCAGATCGTTGCAGTAATATGCTGCTGCCCCGATGTGATTTCGGAGAAGACTGTATGGTGCTTCAAAAAGCTCCGCCTGAAGGCAGCGCGCTTCCGCGAAGCTTGGTTGGAGCACACCGAGGTGGAGCGCTTCCGCCAACAACTACAAGAAGCACCAAGTAAGTAGCACCTCTCATCTCGAGCAAGTTAGATGCGTCATCTCCGGCCCAGCCTTCGACTTGGTCCCATGCTCAGATGCACTTGTAGACGCCGATGTCGTCGTCTACAAGGGCAAAAAATACGAGCGGGTGCCGGCCAGCAGCTTATTCCCGCCAGTCGGCTGCTTGAGACAACAACAGATATCTCAGGAAGTATCGGCTCAGCGTCGATTCAGCGACGGAACAGCCGCAGAAGAGCTCTTCCGGAAATGTTACAACACAGATGCCGACATGATGTTGAAAAAATGATGGGCGGCTTATACAACGGCTCATAATGACTCCTATACTGCCACTGCGAAGCTTATATGAGGATTCATGCTGCCGCTGAGCGGTTCGCGGCTGGTGGGGGCACACTCGTGGCTCTGAGACGATGCTTCAACAGGCTGCTTAGGTGCTTGACGGGAGGAGGCTGCAAAAAATGCTTCAAGATGCTTAGACGGACCTTTGTGTCACAGCCTCTGGTCAAAGCTGGTCGTGTCCCCTAAACCCAATTTTAAGTGCCGTGAGGAAACACTGTAATCGGCGCTGGACAAGTGCCGTCGTGTTACAGATGTTGCCGCCAGTCAGACAAGTGCCGTTACATATTTGTTTTCACCTGTCAGCCTTAAACCCTAAATCGTAAAGCAGCCCTCCGGCTGCGGATGACAACGGTCTTGTGTGGAATGCGATTGACATTGAACGTTGGGTACTTCCCCCACCTCCCTCTTCCGCCCGGCAGTCGCACCGCGGCTCTTTGGTTTAATCATCCTTGTTTTCGTCGCATTACAACAGCAGACCTTGGATGTAGGCGATTGCGACTTCCACTCCACTATGTGACGCACGAGCAATTGGCAAGAGAAGCACATGATAGTTCTTTTCATGGTCGTGCTGCCAGGGCTGCACATCACTAGTTCAGCTCAGCACGCAGGCCCATGATTCCTCGGCTTGGGTTTGCAGTTCATGTTAAAATACAGGGATTCGCATGACATGCCAATGCGGTTGCGTGCTGCACAGCCACCCAGCGACCATGATCGACGAGGCCAGGTTACAGTTAGCAACCTCACAAGTGTTCCAGACTCAGACGAATCGCGCACAAGTTGTCATGCACACAAGGGAGAGGCCACGCTTCATCCACACGTCGTTGATGCCTGCGAAGAGGATTCCGACAGGGAGCGGGAGGGCTCAGGCAGCGGGTTCAATAGAGGGAGGGTGCTTTCAGGGCAACTGTGTGTGTCGATTTTATTTGATTTTGCTGCTGGATAGTCGGCGCTGAGCAAGTGCCGCTCTTATAAATTGTCTTGTTCGGCGCTGAACACGTGCCGTTTTCTACAGACTTCATGTTCGGCGCTGAGTGCCGTTGTTTTCTGTTTTGCGCCGTTTGCTGTTTTGCTCGTCGGCATTATTTGAAAAATGTCCACGACTGCTGCTGCCATTTGGCGCCAGGTGCAGCTAAGCCTAGGCAGCAACCTCAGTAAAGGTCCTAAACCTGTGCCAGAAATGGGCCGCAGGGCAAACACAACAGGTGAGACGTGGCTCAAGACGTGGAGCACGCAGTGGGACGGCTTCAAACTCGCATCCCTTGACTTTGGACGGAGGGGCAAAGTAGTGATAGAGAAGTGGGTATGGACGCCGCCCGCCGCGAAGAAGCCTAACAATGCGATGAAGGCCATGAAGGCGACGAAGACCAAGAAGGCCGTGACAGTGAAGTCGACGAAGACCAAGAAGAAGCCGCACAAGCGCCCGGCGGCGATGAAGGCAATGACGGCGATGAAGGCCATGAAGACCAAGACTGGCATGAAGGCTGTGAGGACAATGTCCGACGACTGAGGATGGATGACGAGAAGCTCGTTGACGACAAGGGGCAGTTGGGATTAGTCATCAGGACGGTTTGCTTTGCGTGCCCGTTGTCTGGCCCTAAACCCGGAACCGTTTTCGAACGAAGGAGCCTGGCTCCTTCGTCGCTGGATGGATGCGCGCGGTTAAAGACCAAGACCTGCGCGCGGTTAGAAAAAATATGCGCGTGGTTAAGATGTCTCGTGTTCAACGTGGTTAAGAAATCATTCCGTTCAGTGAACTTGGATCCAGCCCTGCCACGATGGAAGCTGGCAAAACCCTGGATGCCTACGGGCACATGCCTGGGAACGTGTGCGAACAGGCCGATGGCAAACAGGCCTACACACAAACCAAGCTGAAGGGGATTGAGACTTGGGTAAGGTTGCCTAAGGAGCGCTGGCCGAAAGGTTGGCATGGTAAGTTCAGTGATCCAGTTGTCAAGCTTGTGTTAGCTTTATATGGACACCCAGATAGCGGAGGCTTCTGGGAGCAGCACTGCGAAAGGCGAAAAGATGTTGAAAGAAGTTGGATTTCATTTAGTGTTTCCGGCGGCTTGGCCTTCTGTGTTCTATCATCCGGATCTCAAGCTGTTGCTTGCGGTTTATGTCGATGACTTCAAGATGGCAGGACCAAAGCAAAACATGGCTAAAGGATGGGAGTTGATAGCTTCTAAGATCGACATGGACACTCCTGCCCCACTGGGCAGATACTTAGGTTGTGAACATGTGTCCACCTCCACGTCGCTTGAAAAAGCTGACCATCCCTTTGCCCACGTGTTCGACAAGAGCATTCCTGATCCTGCTGCCAAGCCTGCATCGGCTGCTGCCGTTGAGGATTACACCGAACACTACCCTGAAGAAGGTGTGGTTGTAAGGCACCATCTTCAACCCCGCAAAGCGCTATATAGTCTCAGATCAGAAGAAGCTCAGGCGATGAACCTTGGCAAAACACGACTCACGGAAGTGAAGTCCTTGGTTTCTACGAATTCGCTTGAAGAGGTTTGGGATGAACATGGTCAAAATAGAAAGCGGTGGGAACTTTGGATTGGTTCCACTTATCTGTTGTCTAACAAACATTCCCGCACATCTGCACTTGCTGCTGTCAAGAAAGTGCGGGACAAAGCCAAAGCCAAGAAAGCTGCTAGAAAGCAGGCCTTCTATGATGTTAATCAGCTTGATGAGGGCAAGGGTTGCATGAAAGCACCCACTAAGCAAGTCATCCACGATATGAGTTCATTCTTGCAACAGGCCATTGATCGCTACAAAGAGCTAGCTGGTCCAGAGTTCCAGACTCTGAAGAAAGCAAGTACTCCGTTCTACGATGATAAGATTGCTCGCCCGGTGGAAGCTGAGGCAGAGGCCAAGGGCAAACTTGCTCCGATAGCAAGCAGAGTCCTAATGAAATTGCTATTTGCAGCAAGAATGGCTCGATTCGATCTTCTTCGTGCCGTTCAGGGTCTGGCCAGTCGGGTTACCAAGTGGTCCGCTGATTGCGATAAGGCGTTGCACCGTCTTATGTGTTATGTGCAAACCACATTGCATTATAAGATGTCTGGGTTTGTGGGCGATAGTCTTGACAAGTGCAACCTTTGGCTATTCGCTGATTCAGATCATGCAGGTGAGCACGACAATCGCAGTACATCAGGTGGATTCCTAGCTTTAGTCGGCCCCAACACTTACTTTCCGCTTAGTGCTTTTAGTAAGAAGCAAACAAGCACAGCACTTAGCAGTACCGAAGCTGAGGTTGTTTGTGCAAATGTGTCGCTGCGTGCATTGGGACTTCCTTCATCCGCACTTTGGAGCGTACTCCTGAACGCGGGGGGAGATACCAAGCAGCAACACGCCTCTCTAACGAAAGGCAAAACAATTGATCTTACTAAGGTCCCTGACAATGAAGTGTCCAAAATCAAGTCTACAGGATCGCATCGTTTGCCTGACGGCAGGCACCTCTGTGTCTACACGGGTGTATCAACTATACCCGAACCCTCTGAGATGACCAGTCATCCATTAAGAGATGTATGGATTCAAAGTAAGGGGAAATGGACTAGAATTGAGGAAGCCGTTGCCTGGGAAGAGCTTCATAACTCCTCCTATTCAGTGCAATGCGATACCTTAATCTGCACCTACCGGAGATCGGCTATGGACTATCGTCGCTTCGCGGAAGCGGAAGCAGAGATGCACAAGGAACTTGCTGGCATCAGGAATTCGGGGGGCGTTGATATTGAGAAGCTCGCCCCAACGTCTGGTAGTAAAGACATTGGACTCATAGCCTGCATGCCGCATGCTATCGAACCCATCGTGCTCGAAGATAACCAGGCCACCATTAGGATTCTTGAGTCCGGTAAGTCGCCAGCTTTTAGACATGCCGATAAAACCCAAAGAATTAATCTCGGTTGGATCGCAGAACAATTTCGAAGAAAACATTATAAGATGGCGTACATCAGCACTTTGTTGCAAGCTGCCGACATCCTTACGAAACCCTTCACCAACTTGGAGAAGTGGACTAGAGCCCTTGAGCTTATGCGCATTGGCCCTGACAAATCCAGAGTCAGGAAAGCCACGGTGGCACCACAGCAGCCGGAAGGCGTGCTCAAGAGGCCCGAAGCTAAGTGCAAGACATTGATCATTGAGGTGGCGTTTGATGGTGTGTCTTTCATGAAGTCGATAGATCAGCAGAGTCATCCTTCAGTCAGCTGGGTTACGGTTCATAGTATGGATGAGATCAATTCAGTTCATGCTAGGAAGGACCTTCTCAACAAGGCTAAAAGACTCCATAAGGCTGGAGCGTCAATATTGGTTTGGCTCCGTATTCCGTCGTCTTCTCAGACTCGCCAGACAGCCTTCACCCTCCTAGCGGATGGGATGTGCAGCAATGAAATCACAAAGAAAACATTCTACAAAGCATGGGCTTCATTTGTTGATGTCTCCACTGGGTTAGATTCGTTGAGATCTGATTATGTTCTGATGTCGGATAAGGACAACCCTTATCTCACCAGTGAAAGAGTCCAGAAGTGGCTTACCAAACATATGCTCAACGACAGGTCATTTGACGCCTGTGGGGTCAACTTCATGGGTCCTGATGGATTGATGGCACGTGTTCCCATCACATTGAGTACGAATGTTTCGCACATAAGAAGTGCATTCGCTTCACTGCAGTGTCGTGATAGGGACAACCACAAGAAGTGTCGTAGCTCAGACAGTCCTTACCACTTGCAGGTTAGCGAAAGGATTATCAAGTCCTACCAAGAGCACTGCATGGAATTGCAAGTTGCAACGTCGGTTGCTATGGTAGCCATCAGACCCCAAGCTTTCAGCGACTTCTCACTCCCGTCTTGCTTACGCAATGACCAGCATCCCTCATTCACTTGAGACGATCTACGAGGCGGATGCCTTGGAGAGGGCGGAAGAGTTTCGCCTGGCTCTCCAGGATCCTGATCGCCTCGCTGACGCGTTGGCAGGACTTACCAAACCCGCGGCTTTCCGTGACATCGCGAAGTTCATCAAGGAGCCGACGGAGAGTGATGACCACATGTCGTTGTTCTTGAGGTGCATCCCGGTTCACGAGTGGCTCGATCTGCGAAAGCAGTATCCTCACGATCGGTGGACCACGCTTTACGAAGTGTGGCACGCCGAGAGAGGCGTCAAGGCACCCGACGACAGGTCGGCAACAGGAGCTCTTGTGCAAGACGCCTCCCTAGACGGATGGCTTTCTCTTTTGATCGACTTTTTGCGTGACATGGCGACATTGGGGTGGAGCACGAGGGCATCGTCTGCTTTCGACTCGACGAGGATGTACGACCTCTGCCATCGCTTCACCCTCCTAACGGAAGGGTTAGGAAAACATCCACTTTTCCCGGCGAGCGTGCGCTTGCTGAGCTGTCTCTTCACGCCCTCGCTCCAGCGGATCGCACCGCCGGCGGATGAGAAATCGTTCGCTATTGTGGTTGGTGACAGCTCCCTGGCCTTTGTGCAGTTCCAAGGAGCCAGAGTCATAACCAAAAGAACGTTCAACGACGAGTTGCGCCAGGCACTGCAAAACGAGCCAAGGAACTCCGGCTCGGAGGTTTCCATGCTGTGGGGGCAGGGTCTTGGACACATCCACGACCGGATCGTTGCTCTCATCAGGAAGCATGAACCTCGTCACCCGGAAGGGTTTGACATTTTCATTTCGTGGACTGGCAATGACGTCTACGGCAAGTGGGGCTACAAGGCCTTTACCTGGCACCACCAATCGCCGTGGGTGAAGGAGACGGCCGAGATGGCTCGCAAAGCCTTCGAATGGCCGATCAAGCAGCTCAAGAAGGTTCAGGAAGATGTCGTCAAGATCGCCGCCCTAAAGGACCGTCCAGGGGTGAATTCTGTGACAATGGTCGCAGGTCCTGAGAACGGCTTTATGTACGGCCTGCCGGAAGAATACGACGAGGAGATGACTCGCCACACGAAAGTGTTGGCTGAAGCAGGTGTGAGGCTGGTGGATCCCAACCCGATTTTGGGCGCCACCGACAGGCCAGACAAATTTCACACGAACTTCACAGCCGACAATGTGGCCGCGGTGGTCACCTGGTACAAGTCGCTTGTCACTGCGACGGTCTTCGATCGGGCAGTGACTGACTTGCGCTCGGAGCTGATTGCCAACCGCCGAGAGGTGGTCTTCTTCGAACACTTCCATCTGGCCAAACCAGATGCCAGAATCACGGTCCCGCCGCTCAAGGACATGCACGTCTGTGCTGATACGCAGCGTGAGGAACCGCCAGACGTCCGGGGGGACGACGAACAGATCGTGTTGAGCGCACCATTGCTGGCCGCACGTCAGGACCTTCTGTGTGCTGAGCCAGGGGAGCTAACGGACACTGATCGCGCCCTCTTGGACACGGCACCTGGAGCCGAGAATGTTGTCCAGAGAACAGAGGACAACTCGGCCCCTCTGTGATGATCACCAAGCTTCAGATCAGCAGTCACGGTGAAGAGGCTGCGACCACGAAGAGATTGCCTTGGCGAACGCTCTTGGCGTCTACGGTCTTGATCTGGAGATTGGTCGCACCTCTAACGAGGATGCTGAGTCTAACAAAATCTTCAAGGGCGTTGAGGAGCTCACAGAAGAAGAACTCAGCAAGCGGCCTCGATTCTACGCGAGGGGCTCCGTCGGGATTCAGAATTTGATGAGGGAAATGCAGTTGGAGGAGGCCAAGAAACCACCTGTTCCTCCTAAGTCACGGCCCGCTGCCGCGGAGCCTAAGGCAACTGGTATCCTACCTTTGGCCACGAAGGCTCATGCTGTGCCTCCTGGTGTGCCGCAGGCTGCATCCTCATCGTCGGCATCTGGCACGCTCCCACCCAAGGAAGTTCCTGGGAAGTCTGCATCATCTGGCGCAAGGCCTTCTGAACCGTTGCAGCCACCGCCTCCAAAGAAGATGCCAATCACCGCTGTGAAGTCGGCACCTACGCCGAAAGCGGAGCACACTGCCAGTGCCAAGGCAGAAGCATCACCTCCCGGAAGGGATGGTCAGTTTTGGTTGTCAGGCCTGGATCTGCCACCCTTCGCATCTGATCATCGCCACCTCAGTGAGGGCAAGCGCTTCGCACTCGGCAAGAAGTGTGCATTCATCCTCAGAGGCTTCACCAACAAGCCTGAGTACGGGAATCGCACGCCAACGGTGTCGATTCGACGGAGTGACCTCTCAATGGACTGGGAAGAGTTCATCGATGCTCTAAACCAGATCTGGAATGGACTCAAGGTCTCCCAGATCTTCGAAGTCTTTAAGACCCCAGTCGACGGGAAAGCCCGCTACGAGATCTACATCCAAAAGCACAACAATCAGGAATTTGACGTGCTTAGGGCTCGAGCGATCCATGGGCATTGGTCAGGGCTTTTCGGTGACGATACCGAACTCGCCGACATTCACTCCGTGGTGCATTCCTTTGTGCCATGGGACGCCAGTCTAGCGACTCGGCCTGCTCTCCATCCCTTCGACATGTACTCTCAGGAGTTTGTCGATTTCCCTTGCAAACTGGGCTACCACGGCACCTTTATGAGGCACTTCCCAGAGATCATCAGACACGGATTGTTGCCAGGCGGTGCCGCGCTCCACGAGAGTGGTAGCAGAGCTTTCGTCATGATGTCAAAGCAACCAGAATGGCAAAGGGATGATAGCGCAGGCCTTCGCGAGGCGGCGGACGTCGAGTTCGCCATCGATCTCCAAATGGCTGTTTTGGACGGCGTCCGGCTTTTCGAGACTCGCTCCGGGGCACTGGAGACACCAGATTGGATCAGCAATCGATATCTGGTTTACGCTTATCAGCGGGGAACAGCAGAGCCTGTGTGGGTCAATCCGGCCTATCAGGCGTTCCGTCGGAACATCGACTCCGCTCTAGCGAGCTGGAACAAGGATGGCACTCACAAGTACATCTTTGGTCCGGATCAGTTTGCCATGGAGCAGCACAATTGCTTTCTCGACTTGCTGGAGAGCGCCGAGAATCTCACCATCGGTGAGTGGGCGCCTGTTGCCATCAATTGCAAGACTCCTTTTCGCATTTCGGCGGACATCTTGAGCGAGGTCGGTGATGAGGTTATTGAGCGTAGGAAGAACAACGATCAGCTCGTTGGAACCTACGATGGCTCGCTTGGGATTGGCATCCACGTATGGCCATCCATGGAAGGCAAGCGGATCCGACTTCGCCAAAGGGTCCAGCCAAGGCACTGGATTAAGCAGGAGTTGATCCTCTGCCCCGGGATACCCCGGGTACCATTGCAGCTCATGCAATCACAAGTACATCGACGGAATGATCTCCTGTCCAGGTTGCCAACGTCGTCTCATCGAGATGACCGACCTTGCGATTATTGCCGAGCCCGATCGACTCCGGCGAAACGCCGCCCGAGAGGGCAGGCAGGTCAACATCATTGACTTGCAGCCATCTGCGGGACTCGCACGCCAGCGTGTGAAGAGTCAAGGGCCGGAGGAGAGGGAGCGCATCCAGAGCACAGCGTCTGGCATCCGCCAAAAGGTCCTCAACCAGCAGAAGAGAGCGGAGAAGCTTCACAACACCACTCCGCAGGGGCAATACAGCGTGGACCCAATCACTGCCCACAACTATGCCAAAATGGGTCTCAGCTTTCACACCGTCGAGGCGCTGCAACGCTTCGCTGACGTGAGGCTTCCCGATCCTCAAGGCAAGGGAAAGGGGCATGGTTCGTCCACCTACTATGATGCCACAGGGAAGGTTGCCCTCCTCTGGGTGACAGGCCAGCTTGAGATCGACCTCCTCACGGAGTGTCTGATTTGTTTTCATGATCGGTTTTACACCATCAATGAGATTGCAGTTCTCATCAAGGCTGTGAAGTCGAATCAGCATGAGTTTTCTATCCTGCAGTACGATGGGGAGAAATACATCGTCGTGCAGAATGAAATCTTGCCGATCATGGCCGAGCTGGCTACTTTCTTCCAGGCACAGTTGCCGCTGAGCCGGACAAGGATCGAGAGGGCAAATCCCTCTCTGCGCACCCAGAGAAATCTGCAGGTACCCGCTGAGGCGCAAGGGCTTGGCAAGCGTCAGCTCAACGAGCTACTGGCTAATACACCCTACTATCGCCGGTACCAGCAGTATTATATGGATAAGCGCATCGGGGAGAGCGGCCACGTGAGGTTGACCACTCCGGTACCTGCGTCCGAGCGTCGCCCACCTGAGCCTCCCGCCTCTCCTGCAAGGCGAGGTCGCAGCTCTGACGAGTGTGCATCGGGTTCCACTGACCGCAATCGCACAAGGTCCCCGATCGCCAGACATCGCCCCACTGAGGTCCACATCCGGACCAACCCAGGAGATGCTGCAGGTTCATCTACCGATCGCACCCCTCGGGAGCCTGCGATGCCGCCGCCCCGGCGTGTGGCTCGTGATCCGTCCGACTACATCAGCGAGGCTGATTGGGACGCCATGCGTGCTGGTACAGGATTCAGCACTCCAGCACCGGAAACGGTTGCTCCCGATGCCACTATGGATGGTACAGTGAGCGAGGCACCGTCCTTTGCCGTTGATCTCGGCACAAGGCGCGAATGGTCCGAGACCTATCGCCGGCGACCCCATGACCCACCGACCTTCGGCGTGTTCTTCGAGACGAGGAATGTCTCCGACCGAGAGGTCCGGATGCGCGAGACTGTTGTTAACTTCTTTGAGCAGCTCAGGGTCGCGGGGTTGTTGTACCCGCATTTCGTGTTGGGGAATGATCTTGCCGGCAACATCATTGATCCTGCGCTTGCCAGGCGACTTGACTGGCACCGCGTTGACATGTACCAATGGGCGGTGTTCGCTGCGATGACCGAGGATTACATCCAGCCGACTTCAGTGGTGAATGCCATTCCAACTCATGGAAACCCGCATGGCTTCACGATTCTGGACACCTCTCATGCCCAATGGTTTTTGTCAGGTTGGGTCCATGAGGTCTTCAATTACAGGACCAACCATCGTGACCGTATCTATTGAGGTCATTTGCTCAAAGGCCCATCGTGCCGAGCTTGATCACCTCCCTAACGGGATGGTATTCTGAGACATTTAGATGCCGTCTGGTTAGCAGTGAAGTGAGATTTAAGCGTCGGCACCGCCCTAACGGGTTGGTAGCTGTCCTACTCGTACAAATTGCAAAGGGCGTAAAACATTGGCCGCATAATTTGCTTTTGTTTGCAAGTTGTTTACGCTGTCACAAAGTGATATGCTTACGACGGTCTAGTGACTAGTCTTTCCTTCCATCGCCTTCGCCTCTACCGTTGCACTAAGATGCGCGGGGGGTGTATTTTGTGGAAGATGTAGCTAGTCAACAGTACCTACCGTCGTTCATTGGCTCAAGAAAATATGCGTCTGCATTCTGGCTGTTCTGCCTGTAAACATAGAGAGACCAACGCGCCACCGACAAATGCTTTGCTACAGCTGCTTCTTCGTTGAGGTGTTTGCTGTGTAGGGTCGGGCTTGCAACTGAGAAGTCTGCCACCCTCGGTCAGAATCCCAAGCAAGCGTTGCATGAGAGTTGATTTGAATCTTCAGATGCCTTGCTGTAAGATCTGGACTGACGCTGTCGAGTGCGAGTGCTAAAAGTCCAGATCTTCACCCCGTCTTGCCGCAAGGTGATATGGGTAACACTGATCAACATGCGGCACGGCCGCAGGGAAGAGCCTACGAACATGCAGAAGATTCGCTCATGGTTCTTAAAATGCTGAAAACTTGGTATTGCGACTATAGAACACAAAGTATGTATAGCCTTGTATCAAGCATCGCATTTGCACCTTGCGACATCCCCCACACGCAGGGCTCCAAGAGACGTATTGGATTCCCTTTATGAAACCTTGGCTGTTCAAGTATCATCTGAGTTACCGGTCTTTACATGGATGCATTTGTGTGGGTGGTTGGGTGGATGGATGTAGGTCCGACCGGTCGGCCGGTTGGTGTTATATAGGTTATATACATACATACAAACATAGAAGTTTATTTGTAAGAATTAGAGTTCTACATGTACGTGTACATGTACACAGTCTGTTGCCCAAAACCCGATGGTAAAATCAATGGTCTTCAAGTCTACTTTAGCCAAAAGCATCCCCAAGGCAGTCAAGAGTCGGGGCTTGTAGGTACGGATGAGTTCGAACGAGCGCCAGCTAGGGTCCGTCAAGGCGCGAGCGCGAGCCTCGTCATCCAAAAGTCGCCGAATACTGAAAGACGCTGCACAAAATCCAACTCCCCCGACACCTTGAATGTCCAAAGGCCCCCAAACTCGAATCGACTTGCTCGATCCTTAAACTTGTAGGCCCCAAAGCCCGTACAAATTCAAGCCCGAAGTTCAGTCCACTCAACAGGTGCCTTGAGTCCAACTAACCTGAGCCCAGGTGGCCGGGTTTGCTGTCTCAGTACCTCCAAATGATTTGGTGCCAACCGGTGCAGGAGGAGGCGGGGGATAAAGGGGGGCGGCTTCAGACCGAGAGCTTGGGGTTTACAGGTTGAGGTTTCTGGGGTTGGCAGTAAGGCGTAAGGATGTTCGTGCATACAATCTCCTTCACCTGCAACCCAGACATCTATGTCCCATCTCTCCGAAGCCCTTGTGGCCCTACCAAGCACCAAAAGCTGGAGCTTCAGGAAACAGTCTTCGAACCTACACTGACCTACACTGTTATTGCTTTTCCTCCTGTGCCTTGGAGCTCTAAAGTCCTCAAGCCACTAATCTTCCAGTTCCCTTGTTTCCTCGCGAAGCTCGGAATTCCTGTCTGAAATCTTGAAGTTGTAATGCCCCAGGCCCGGGACCCGACCTAATGAAGACCCTGCAACTGTCCGCAGACCGGAGTGGTTCAGCGGCTCCTCCCCCATCCTGACCTGCAGTGCTGGATGCTCCAGCTTGATTGAGATATTCCGTTATGTTCCGTTCACGTTTATGTTCCTACCGGGGTCGGGTGCAGAATTTGGGGTGGTCTCCAGCGATTGCAGCCTGGGCCCCTTGCCAAAAAAAGATTCCTATTGGGACCTTGGGATGGAGAGGCTCCCCCAAGTGCCAAAAGCAACGGATTACTAAATGCATGTCAGGCTACGAATTGCGCCATATGGGGAGTTCCACCTGTTTCCACCGTCAAGAAAGGATTCCATATCACACCGATTTTTCCGGCCTGAGTTTTCCGTTGGCTTATCTTGTCATGGTGCCAATCAACAGCAACTACAGAAGGGTCGCACTCGCTTGCAAGCCATTTTCCACTGTTGACGAACTATTCGGGCAAAAATGGCTAAAGCTCGTGCAGCTCTGCCTGCGGCTTTGTCCCCTTGTTTCGCGGGACCTTTGAGGGTGGCACAGAAGAGAGACAGAGACAGAGAGAGAGGGAATGCGTGCTTGTTTTGCTCGTTAGCGATAACATAGAGTTCTGCAAGTGAATGAGCCGATGTGTCTCAAGACTTTTCGGCTCAGTTGAAGTTTGGTATCAGGGACATTGCCATAATGGCTCGCTCCGTGGTTGCCCTCGCTGGTCACTGTTTGGTGGCCGCGACTCTCGTTGAGAGTTGGCTCCCATGGTGGTCCTCGGGAAACCTCACCGAGCCGAGCTCTCCCCCGTTGGGCGGACCGCCCCCGGGCGAACCGCCTAATGGGCCCACTTCTTCCGGAACTATGTCAGTGTGGTGGAGCGAATGGAATTTCAAGGTCCTCTTCGGGTGGGCCAATGTGTCGGTGTTCTCCACCCCTGATCAGTTGGGGACCTTGGGAACCGACGGGGGTTGGGCCTTGTACTTCCTGGACAAAGCCGGGGTGCTTTGCTTCGGACGATTCTGGCCGATCGCTGGTTGGACTACCCTTGCCGTGCTCCTGACTTTGGTGATAACCGCCCTGGCCTGGTCGCTAAGGACATGCGAGAGATGCCTTTGCTGTGACTTCTGCTGCTGTCGACGAGGACGTGGTTCTCGAAGAGCCGGAGTGGACCCTGCTCTTCAGAAGACTTCAGCATCTTCCTGAGACTCCTGCCCCTCAGGCGTACGCTACTGTCTCTTTGGTCGGCCCTGGTGGATCCGCCCCGGTGGACACTGAGTACTACCAGAGACAAGTACGAGGTCGAGGCGCTGGGCGACGACCTCATGATTTGGTCCTTCGATTTGACCAAGGTGCAATTCGTCTGCAGCCTGACTGGTCGCAGCGAACCCGAGTCGACAGGTATGGGTTGTGGATCAAGCCCGGTCAGGTCTTGGGTGTCACCGCCCGCAGCTTGAGGGAGAAGGTCGAGAGAGCCCCGCAGATTCATCTCTGTCGCACGGAGGGCTGCCAACAGGAAGGGGATCTCCACTGCAAGGCTTATGCGGCCATAGATGCTGATGCGGTCATTGACCTGGGAGCCTATGGACGCCTGAACAGCTGGAGAGTACTTGTTCTCTGCTGGCGAGGAGTTCGTGCATTCCGGCGAGGTCTTGGTCGATGCTGGCGCTGCTGCTCTTGCCGAAGATCTACTGAGGCACCACGCCAAATTCAAGATCATGGGGTGACCCGCCCTCTGGACCCCGATTCCGAATCGGAGGCCGAGGTCGTGTCCGACCCATGTGAAGCCGTGTTGGTAGGGCTGGAGCTCCAGGGTAAGCCTCGAGCACTGGCACCAGAGGGCTGTGAAGATAAGGCTGCAAGCGAACCCACTCGATTACTTGTTGATGACCTTCAGCTTTCCGACTTACAGGGAAGAGAGTGTGCTCGCCTTTGCAACCACCACAGTCAGCTATACATGCTTTCTTGCCAAGGGAGGAAATGCAGTGTTTTGTCCTGCTTTAACAAGACCTACGGCGCTCACAAGGGGACCCCCCTTTGCAAGAAGCATTTGTCAGAGAGCGGTCGCTTTCAGAGTCCGGCACCCCGGAGTTCGGGTCCCAAACCTGAGGAGTCCCTCCTCCATTCCATCCGCAGGGCCCGATCTGCCGATGCCCAACGTGATACTGGATCCATCCGTGCTGTCCGATTTTCTGACCAGGCTTCACCTGGGCCTAGCCCCAGGAATGTAGGGATCGCCTCCGAGTATGAGCCTCCCTCAAAGAACGAGCGTTCCGCGCATCCCAAAGCTGGTGCACCATTGCTTTTCGCATTCGCCCATTTTTCGGAACAGGAATGGCAACAAGCTGGTACCTGTTTCTCGGAGTCGAGGGCATTGCGGGGGACAGCCGGCGTACCGAACGGGCAGCTGTGAAAATTCGCTCTTTGGGTTTAAGACTCAGCTTACCCTGGCATTGTCTTGGCGATCCGCCCAGAACGGATTTTTCCAGTCGATATCCCAAGGCTTGGTTGCAGGAGTTTCTCTACTCTCCTCCCTCGGATCTGGAAGCCCGAGGCCTGTCACTTCAAGCAGTACAACTTGCCGCTCACGCTTGGGATTGGCTACAGGACTGGGACGGAAAAAGGGTCAAGGGGGAAGGTGAACCGCCCTCTAGTCTCCGCCCAGAAGATCTTTGGCGGCTCCTGACTGATCCGCAAATGGTCCTGCTCGGACATGATGAGGGTCGAGTCCTTACGGTCTCCTCTGCCACGAAAGAAAGCGAGTTTGGAACGCCACCTCGCCCCCCAACTGTCACTGTTTCGGAAGTCATCCCGAATGATGGGATAGATGAAGGTGTACCACCCGAAGTGGACCCTGTGTTGCTCCTGGAGTCATCTGGAGTCCTTTAGGGACGCTAGGGCTTCGGGCACATCCGTCAGCGAGGCCATCACTTTGGTCGCCACCGCATTCGGGGTGAGCCCTTGAGGTTGTGCAGTTGAGCGTACTGGGGGACGCCCCAAAGCCTGAACCTGCTCCCGCGGAGGATCCCCTATCCTGGGCTAGAAGGTCCCCATTGGAGGTCGGTCCGCCCCCACTTCCACCTCCTCCTCTCCCCCCGGGACTTGCCCAGGGCTCAGGTTTGGTAGTCAGTCAGGGCAGCTCTTCAGGCTTGGGCCTGGTCCGACCACCTTGGCTACTGACCGGATTATCCACGCCATCGACGGGCTCCGAAAAGTCCAGGATGAAGATAAAACCGGGACCAAAGGTCAAGTTAGTTCTTTGAAAGACGGAGAAAAGATGGATGTTTTCTTGGCCAGGGGTTGCGGACAACTGTCTGTTGAGCTATGCAAAGGTGTCTATGGAAAGGAACTCTTCCATAGCATCAAACGGGCAGGCCTCCACGCCAAGCATGAGTTGGGCCTGATCAAGTGGCCCGTTCTCATCACCAACCGCGTCGCTCTCGCGGTGTCAGGTCTCTGGTGGGGGGGGGGCCGAATCGTTCACGCTGCAGGCTTCTGATTGTGTTACCGCACGGGTCGAGCAGCTGGAAAACTGGAGTCCTCCCACCGAACACAAAATTGAGGCTCGTTCAAAGCCCCCCAGCACGTTTCTTACGTGGCTGCGACACGCCGAGAATGCTGTGAAAGTGTTTGGCAGTGCCTATGGGCTTGAGCACGTGCAAGAGCGTATGAAATTCCTGCAGGCTCTCCGGGAAGCCCAGGAGGAGGACGAGAATGCGTTTCCTTTCACCTACTGCGCGCAGCTCTTCGAGGAAATGACCGCCGTCTGGTGTGAGGAAGTGCGTGAGAAACGCCGCATTCTCTGCTCGAGGCTTGGGACCGAGAACCCGCGGCTTGAGGACCTCAAGCTGTTGGCTCTTTCCCCGGGAGCTGATGGGCTCCCGAACTTTCAGTTCCCCAGGGTGTGGGATCTGGGTGATCCACGAGGTTACTATCAGAGGGTCGTCCTCCCGAGGCAGAAGAAGGCCATGGCCAGGCTTCTCAACAAGCAACTCCACGAGCACGTCACCCGGGAGCGTAAACCGGATCACAGGAAGACCGCTGGTCCCACTGATTCTGATCCCCCTGGCGTTCCGCCCGACGAGCCCGATAAAGCTGGGAAAGGTCCAAAGCTCACCTTCAAGCCAGAGCCCCTCAAGACTGGTGAAGGAAACAAGGCTTACCCGGCTGGTAAGAGGCTCACCCCCACCGAAGTGAAGCGGTCTGTGGCCCACGCCCCTCAGTGTTCCAAGACCAAGAAGCCCATTTGTTGGGACGCAGCGTGTCACATCGGATGCCAGCGCACTGCCTGCCCGCATGCTCATGAGACCCTCCCACCGCTTGCAAAGCTCGACTACACTGTCGCTATGCAAGTGCTGCGACGAGGTGGGCTGAGGAACGGCCCCAAGGTCAACCCCAATGAGGTCGATGGGAGGCTGTCTCAGCTGAGAGCGCAAGCGAAGGAAGAGCAGGCTGCGAAGATCGCTCCAGGTGACACCGCCCGAGGGAAAGCGAAAGCCAAGCCTAAGGCTAAGGACAAGGCCGGGTGGGCAGTTCCCGAGGATTACCAAGGTCCGGTCACCGCGATGGAGACCGAGTTAGGAGAACTAGCGCAGGGTCCGGACTAAGCGTGGCATCAGAGTTTTTCGACCACAGCGGAGCCGTCCTCGGTCCAAAGTACCGGCGAAGAGGCCTCCCGACGTCGAGCTCTGTACGAGACAATCGTCTCGTCAGGAGTCCTCCTCCCGTTGAAGGGCTGCAGCGACCACTTGCACTCTCATGTGGCCGCCCATTTTGTGAACAGTGCAATGGCGCAGAAGCAGTTGGACCTCCCGACCATTTTGGCTCAGGCGGTTGATTACGGACACCCCCAGTTGGCTGAAGAGGCTCAGAGCTATTTGGAGTCTCTCGGAGGCAAGGCAGGTCTCCCCCCCTCGTCCAGAAGCTCAGTTTGAGGCCTTGACTTGGGATAACGAGGTTGGAAAAACCCAGCTAGTCTTTGAGGACCCTCGGTGGGAAGGCGTTCCGCCCTTGCCAGTGGTGGATGTACAGGACAAGCTCGAGCTTAACGATGGTTTGCTCGCCTTAATGACCCCGTCCTCAGGAACGGTCGAATCGAGGCAGTGCCTATGCCTGCATGTCGCTTTAGCTTACACGCAGGATTTGCAGACTTGTCAAGCCGCTGCCGCCGAGTTGCGGTTAGAACTATGGGAGTCTAGTAGCCAAGCTTTCCAGCATCTGGGCGATGCCGGGACGTACATCAGCTCTGCCGAGGCCTGTGTGAGGCACAACGCCCACGACTGTATCTATCTGGATCATGAGAAAGATTTCCGAGTGCTTCAGCTTTTCGCCCCCTCCTTTATGAGAGGTAAGCGCTTATTGGTCCTTCGGCTCTCCCATAAGGGAGCGGTGGAGATAGATTTGGTCAGCGGCGAAGGCCCGATCCTCAGCACCGGGGCAGTGGTGATTCACAGAGGGCATATGCGGACTATCTTAAGTAGTGCAGCAGTCCTCGAGCAACTGGTGAGTACGGGGCCCGTGTGACTCGCGAGCTTGAGGCAACAGGTTGGGGAGCCTTTCTTGAAGCACAGGAGGCAGAAGGGGAGATCATCCCTTCTAAGCCTCACCCCTGTTACCGCTGCCGTCGCCCGCAGACCCCGTGCAAGGCAGGAAACGAAGAGGACGACCTGGGCGACCCCGCTCGCCCTCCACCAGAGGCACTGGCTACACCGAAAACAGGACATGGGCACCCTGCCTTGGTCACGGTGTCCGACATCGTCATCGAGGTCCCTGGCACGCAGCACCGCTTGTGTTTGCCCGCTTTTGACGCGGACGCCTCAGCTATGCAAGGGTGGGTAGACTCCCAAGCGAAGTTGCTATCCTCGGGGTACCTAGTGTGGCTCGCGGAGGCGCAGCCCCCGTGCTGGTCTACTCTCCTCGAGCAAGTTAGGGTGCTGCTTAAGCAGTCCCCACACTGTCATGGCGTGGTGTTTCCGCCCCAGCCCTTTGGCTCGTTGCGTCATTTACAGTAGTAGGGTGCCGTATGCGGCTCTTCCTACAGCACTTGGCAGCCTCTTCAGTTTGGTGGGGTTCCACCAACTGGCTACCGTGGGAGTCCCGCCGGCCGCTTCGGCACTGGACCTTGCCTCTCGTTGGTTGCACCACTCGCGGACAGGCGTGGCCGAGAGCCCGCTAGGACGAGTGCCCAAGCAGAACCCGGACAGGACAGAACGAGGCTGGCCCGAAGTACAACCAACCCCCCTGCTCCCCAACCCAGGCATCACGCTGTTGCAAGGCAGTCTCTGTGGTGGAGGGCAAGACACCCTGGGATCCCTCAGCGGTGCGCCAAACGCGATCCTCAGGACGTTCCAGAATTTGCCGTCCGTCTGGCAGGTTTGATCATACTCAGCCTGGCGATGCCCTTCGGATGGGTGGGTTGCCTGGGGAATTTGTGGCCTGGAGCGCCGCCGCGAAGGCGCATCATGGGTCGTTCCGCCCTGAGGACCCTCGCTTCAACGACGTCGTGCCGTATGAGTCGAAGTGGTTGATGGACGACGGAGTGGTGGTGGAACCTCTGGTTGGCACTCGAGTCTTTGACTCGTTGGCGGTGCTCGATGAGACCATGAAGCTGGTCTGGGGCCCCGAAGGGGTAAATGTGGAAAAAATGGCAGAGGAAGGGGAGCCTTCGGCGACCCAACTGTTATGGGGACTCCACATGGACTTTGAGCAACATCAGGTGCGGCTTCCACAGCCCAAGAGAATGAAAGCCAAGTACCTGCTGGGGGAGCCGGCTTTACAAAGAGGGTGTAGGGAGGTCCCACTTGGCCTGCTTCAGGAGATCATCGGGTGCGCCCAATACTGGACAGTTGCTTGCCCGGCCCTCACCCCGCATCTCCCATCTTTGTATTGCCTTCTTAAAGGGAACCTCCAAGGCCAAGGTCGAAAAGAAGTCAAAGGAAAGGCTCAAACCCTTCTCAGGGTTGAGGCTAGTGATCCTCAAGAGGAATCCCTTAGATGGGAAAACTTTTGGGACGCTCTGGATTTCATTCGGCTCCAACTGGAGGCCCCGTTGCAGTCTAGCTTCGCCTCAGCGTTCGAAAAACTACTGCCTATCCGCGAGAGGCTCGCTCTCCCAGGTGCTACCGCCCGAACGCGGATCACAGGAGGTGACGCCACTCTTGACAGGATTGGGGCAGTTGATTGGGGGGCCAAGGTCTTCCATGCGTCCACCGTGGACAGGTTTCAGGACGCATTGCGAGCGGTAGCCTCGGCGGCGGACGAGGCCGATATTATCTCCATCATGGAACTGCTCGCCTTCGTTGTTCTCGCCTGCCATCGAAAGCAAAACTGGGATGGGGAGATTGTTCTGTATGTCACGGATAACTCCAATGTTCGGAGTTGGCTCTACAAGCGTCGCCCAGGTAATAGGGTTGCTAGCCTGCTCATTAGGCTTGTCCAGCGCTTGGAGTGTGAGCACAACTTCACGGTCCATCCCATTTACATCCGCACCTATCGGAACCAACTTGCGGACTGGTTGAGTCGGGAAGATTTGGGAGTGGTTCGGGAACAGCTTAGGGCCGACGGTTGGGAAGAGACTCCAGGGGAAATTCATTGGGAGGAGTTCCTCCAGGACGCAAAGCGTTCCGCTCTGGTTTTGCCTCTTGGTTTCGACCCAAGTGCGCAGAAAGCTCGCCAGCTCACCCACACCCCTGATTGCCCCAAACCCTCGCTGAAACATGTGTGCCTTCGCGAGGCCTGGGAGGTGGACGATTTCCCGGAGCTCACTAGCTGCGCCATTGCTCTCCGGCTTTTTCGCGCCTGGGAAAAGGGGAGTCACGGCAATGCCTGGTTCACTTTCTCCCAGGACCCTCAAGGCAAGGAGAGAGCTCGCTTCTGGGCTCAATTGAAAGCAAGCCAGAATCGCCTCGGCAAGCTCGTTGTCGACTGCCCAAGGCAGATGGACACCTCCCAGCTGGAGTCGGGCATACTAGGTTGATCTCGTACGTCAGCTCTCATCTGGGTGCCTTTAGCGCCCGGAGGAGAAAGCTCCTTCTGGGTTGGGCTGACCAGGTGTTACCGCCCCCTGAAGGGATTGAGCAGCACCGAGGCCCAGGCCGCTACTGTGCATCTGGGAGGGGTTGTGACCCAGGAACCTAGTATCATCACAACTGGCGATCCATGGCTTCCTCACCCTTACGGGCACGTTAAAGGCCCCGGCTTCCCGCCCAAATGTTTGGTGCATCACACTTCAGGCCCAGCCTGCGCCTTCTTAGGCCCAACGCAGGATTTGAAAGGCCCTGGAGCCACCCTGATTCCGAGTAAGCCAGGAGGAGTCCGTCCTCTGAGCCCTAGCGAAAAGTCGGAGGGGTTCGAGAAGGCCCTGCGCCGCATTGTCCGGGAACCAGGCTGGCAAGTTGCTGCAGCTGTGCTAGGATTATGGCAGACACCATCTCTGAAGGTTGGCAACTGCCTAGATCCTGATGAGGAAGATGCCAAGGCCCAGTTAGAAGTCTGGTTGACCGCCTGGAGCCGCCGCCCGGACTGCCCCGCGACCTTCTGGACCTGGTTCCATTTGGGTCGTTACCGCCCGGAGTGGAGCCGACTGCATGGAATCAGTCGGAAGACACCCGAGTGGGGGGCCCGTCAAGAAGAAGGCCGATCCGGCCCAGCGCTCTCTGGTTACCCCAGTCCTGCTTGGGGATGAAAGGGAGAAGTTCTTTGGAATTCACGGGCTGCCTTTGGGCAGCGGTGTCTCTTTCCTGGACCAAGTAGGGCAAGAAGCTGTGCTGAGTAAGCTTGCTGATTCAACCAGGCGCTCGTATAACACGGGCTGGAAGCAGTGGGCGTCATTTATGTCTGGCACCGGTGTCTCTCCTTTCTTGCAAGGCGAATCACGAGTGGAAAAGCAACAAGACGAGGACTGGCTTATCCGCTTCACGGTTTTCCTGCATCAAGTGATGGGGCGTACCGCCCAGGGCATTAAACAACGGCTATCCGGGATCCGGTACGCACACATAGCGGCAGGCTATCAAGACCCCCTCGCAGGCCGAGTCCGACTTTGGGCCGCTCTGGCTGGAATGAATCGCTGGGACGGAGTGCCGGTTCGCAAAGTACCCGTGACTCCCGGCATGCTTACTTGGTTGAAACGGTACCTTGACGGGTCGGACCGCCCCTTGGCCGAACGGAAAGCCCTTTGGACATCAATTTGCTTAGGCTGGTTCTTCATGCTGCGAGCCTCGGAGTACCTCCCAGGGTCCGACCTTTGCAACGTGCCCACTCGGGTTCTGCGTGGAAGCGACATTGACTTCTTTTGCAAGGGGCGGCGCTGTACTGTGTTCGAAGCTGACTCCCTCGCCGTTCAGCTGAGGGATTCTAAGGGTGACCAGTTCGGAAGAGGGCAGGTTAGACTTCAGCATGCCACTGGCGAAGAGATCTGTCCTGTGAGGGCTTTACAGGAGCACGCTAAACACAACCCCTTTTGGGTTAATGATGTTAGCCTTCCTGTCTGCGCCTGGCAAGGGATAGGGATCTCGCGCGAAAGCCTCTCTGATCTGTTGAGGTTAGCAGCCGTGGCGCTGGGATACCCAGCTCACCTCGTTGCCTCGCACAGCCTGCGAAAAGGAGGCGCCACCGCCATGCTGGCTGTGACCAATGACGTAGAGGTAGTTAAGAGGTTTGGAGGTTGGAAGTCCGATGCGATCCATGCCTACCTGTACACTGACCTTGCCGCTGCCCCTAGTCGCTCTAAAGACATGTTGGCGTCCCGCCCTGTGCTTCAACCACAGCAATACTCACACCCAAGCGGGCGTGCCGCCCCAGGGACAAGAGCCGGAGGCCCATCTAGTGAAGGTAGCGATACCGATAGCGAGGCTGGAGGCTCCTCCGAGGGTTTCGACGTCAACTGGGAAGCTAGCCAAGCGCATCTTGAGCATCTTGAAAGGACCACTGGGCTCACTTTTATTCAGAGGGTTAGACTTCGCAGGCAACTTGAAGCTGGCGGGATTGTTGATCCTCCTTCCTTTTTGTGTCGTTTCGGAGGTACCCCTGAATGGCTCCTCCCGCCTGGAGCCAGCCCTAATAGGACTTCTGTGAGTGCACAGTCTGCTGCTTCATCTAGTGACCAGCTGCCGATAAATCCTCAGAGACCTGGCTCACGCATGTCTCCGGAGCTGCTTTCTTTGCTCCAGCAAGCGTTCCGCTCTCCCCGGCGCACCGCCTCTCCCTCCACTCGCATCATGGCTGAGGCAGCTCCGCCAACCGGAATGGGGAACCGCCAACTTCGCGAGTGGATACAGGAATGGGGCAGTGCGTGGGATTTCCTCGGCCTCGCCCCCAGCAGCGCCATGAGCGAGGTCCTCCGCGCCTACAAGCGCACGGCGATCCGCCTCCATCCACCCGGACAAAAGTCCACCTGACGAGGTCGAAATGGCCACTGTGCGCATGCAGGCCCTGGGGAATGCCAAGGAGATCCTCCTCAACCCAAGGCTACGGATTCTGCATGACAATATCCTGGGCGTTGGCGTAACTGGCGGGACAGCTCCTCCTCCCTCGAGTGCAGCACCCTCACCGCCACCTGGACGTGGACCCGGCCCTTCAGGGCATGAACCTGGTTCTTCGTCAACGGGCGCTCCGCCTCGAGGCAACCCATGGGAGCGGACCAAAAAGGCACCGCCTCCCCCGCCCCCGAGCTCGAGTGGCTCTGGTCCGAGTGCAGCACCACCTGGCGGAGATCGCGGCTTTTGGAACTGCAGCAGATGTGGCTGCATTTTTCCAGTGTCGGAAAACTACATTCCTCGGCCAGCGTACAAGGCACCACCGAAAGCACGCCCTAGCAGCCCATCCTCGGCGCCCCCACCTAAGAAGGCTGCTCCAGCCCCAAAGCCATCCCAGGGTTCTGGGTCGGAAGCCCCCCACCAAAGGCGCCTCCAAAGAGAAGATTCCGACCAAGACGCCACCGCCCTCCACCTTCAACAACACAATGCGGTGGATTTGCGGAGGCTGTGGGGAACCGAATGGCCTCCACCGGTATGGGTGCAATGGGTGTGGCCGCTCGCAGCATGCCGTGGGCAACGTCCAGGAGAGAGCCACGCATTGGATTTGCCCTGACTGTCAAGAAGAAGTGTCGGTCAAAGCCAACCAATGTGTGGGATGCGGGTGTTGGCGGCCTTAAGGCATGGGGAGCTCCTCAACAATGGCCCCGCTCCAGATGATTTGCTGGTGCACCCGAGGGCGTCCACAGCGCCGGTGGTGCTTAACCGTCGGGACACGACGGGGGCCCAGGCCTTGCTGTGGCCCAAGAGGCTCACAGCGGGAAAGCGTCCGCAAAAGCCTGGTGCCTGGGAGGTCCCCCACCTGGCCTGGACAGAGACGAGCAGATGGACGGAGAACCTCAGGCGCCACCCCCCCTTCCGCCGCAGCCACGCCTCAGCCACCACCCATGCCGATACCGGAGCCAAAGTCGGTAAACTTCGCCAAAAAGGGCCTCGGAAAGGGTAAGGGCATGGGCGCTCCGCCGGAGGGACCATTGCCCCACAACCTCGAAGAGCTACGCCCCCGGGGATTTCGCGAATGTTGGCGCTCCGCCCCCTACTTCTGGAGGCTTACAGCCCGTCTGCGACCCTCCACATGGACCTGCGCCGAAGAAGGCCAGAGGCCCTACCGAGGAGAGTCGCCCCATGGCGATTGTGGCACCAAATGGGGATTCACGGTGAGAGACCTGGACGAAACGACTCCGCGGCTGATCCTACCTTGGACCATCTTCCAGCACGTCGTTATGTGTCGCAGGACCCTTTGTGGGCTGCAGTCATGGGGCCGTGTGGGAGTTATTTTTATCCGGCGTGTTGCTCAAGACATTCTTCACTGGGCACGCAGACGGGGCCACATGACCCGGATGGCCAACAGTGGCAACCCGTGTTTCATGGACCTGCAGGAGGCACACCCAGAACCTCAAGGTGATCTACCGCCCCTCAGCCCAGCCACGGGAGACCATCGGCCTCTCTTTACTTTCCAGGACTTCTTGCGGAACCCCAGCCTTGGGCAGCACTACAGGAGCAACGAAGGGCCACCGCGACCGGGTCGCACCGCCCTTCCCTGCGTCTATGCGGCTCCAACCCGTCAGCTTCCTCTTGCAGAGTCATATGCGGAAGCTGACCGAGCCCAGAATGTAATGGGGCGTTGGGCTATGCAGATCCTGGGTGACGAGCCGGCTGTTCCGCCAGATGAGGGCGCACCGCCTACAGGCGAAGGGAAGGGTGGTTCCCCCAAGCTCAACTTCGAGCGGCAAAGGCACGGGGAACACCTTCAAGAGGGCCACTCACTGGTACTGCAAAAGGTGCTCTTATGGTGTGCCTATCACTCGCACCTTTTGCACCATGTGCAGCCGACCCAAGGAGGAGTGTGTGGTGTCCGACGAGGAGGAGGAAGAGGACGATGTGGCCCTCTTGAGGAGGTCGCTCGTCTTGAACGGGAGTGTGCGGAACTGGAGCAAAGGATGAGAGGCCTTAACGCCGGCCAACAAAGGGCACTCCTGGAGAACCTCGCGAACAGCTCAAGTGCGGTGATGGGAGGTCTGTTGGCAGACACCATCAGGCGCACCGCCCAGCTGCGAGGCCAGAAAGGCAAGGGAGGTCCCAGCAATGTCAAGGTGAGAGCCTCCAATGAAACCGCTCGGAACGACCCCAAGTACATGGAGGACTTGGATGCAGGGGTCTCCATGGCGGTAGCCTTCCAACGTCATCGCTCTCGACTACGTGCGGTGCAACATCAAGTGGCCCAAGGCAATGTGGCGCTACAGCCCCGATCTACCCCCTCGCAAACTGTGAGGGCGCTACCGCCCATGATGAGCCTGGGCCGCTCTCACCGCCTGTACCTCCTCAACAGGCTGGAAAGGTTGGAAAGGCAGGGTGTCACATGGACCCAAGACGAGGTGGGGAATTGCTATACCATGGAGCAATTCCTGGACTACTTGGAGGCGAGTCGATGCGGAGGCGGAAAGAGCCGAGCCTACAACGGCCTCCAAATCCGCAGGCACTCCGCCACCTTCAGGCGTACCGCCTCCCTCGGGCCCGACAGCGAGCACCTCGACGGGGACCTCTTCTGCACCATCGGGTACAACCGCGGACGGGCGGCCAGAACCTCCTTCGCATCGGCCCGATCCCGCACAAGATCAAGCAGCAGGGCGGCCAGCGCATCCGGATCATGGCCACGATCAGCCGGAAGCTCACCCCTCGGCCCCTTCTGCGACGTCTGAGGTAGGTGAGGCTGCAGGTGATACCGCCCCAGCCGGGAACGATTTGCCTGCTGACGATTCGGCACGGCGTTCCGCTGTGGATGGTTTCCACCTCTGAAGCTTTGAGGAGCTTTCGGGAGTAAGCCCTGTGAACAGGCGTTCCGCCGGAATGGGAGCTGAAAGCTCCGATGTACAGTGGCGGCCTGGCGTTCCGCCCTATTTCTTTTGCAAGTCGTTTTGTGAGTTGAGGCAAAGCCTCGGACGGCGGACAGTGATAGATGGGTCCGGAAACAGTCGGGTTTTCGTGCTGCCCCCCCTTTCCCCTGTCTTCTAAGGAACCGAACTCCTGCATACACTCGCTGCATAAACTAGATAAGGCGGCAGAGGCTTTTCCAATGCCCGAAGGGAGCGAACCGCCCCGACAAAGGCTGGTTCGACTTTAAACGACCAACACCTTCGGCTAACCGCTCTGTTGCCCGTTGCAGCGCAAAAGAGAGTGTATGCATAGGACGGTGCTTGCTCTTTTGGTACAGCAGAGTGTGAGCATGCAGAACTTGCTCGTTAGCGATAACATAGAGTTCTGCAAGTGAATGAGCCGATGTGTCTCAAGACTTTTCGGCTCAGTTGAAGTTTGGCCCTCCCGCCCTCCCTGGTCTTCGGGCCTTGGTGGCGGCAGAGGCTTTTCCAATGCCCGAAGGGAGCGAACCGCCCCGACAAAGGCTGGTTCGACTTTAAACGACCAACACCTTCGGCTAACCGCTCTGTTGCCCGTTGCAGCGCAAAAGAGAGTGTATGCATAAGACGGTGCCTGCTCTTTTGGTACAGCAGAGTGTGAGCATGCAGAACTGACTGTTTCTGCCTTGCATCGCTCTAGACTCTATCTAGACCATGCTTTGCAACTATGCCTGTGGCATCAGTGGTTCTGCTGGAGGACAGTCTGCACGAACTGTGCACGTGTTCTCGCATGAGAAATTGTGCAGGTGTCTGAAAAGATCGAGCCAGCATTTGCTTTTTCAGTCTCTTTTGTCATTGCTATCTTCACTCAGCTGTGTTCGATCTCGTTCTCACATCCCCATCAAACCCCTCGATAAGTGGGGGGCCCTAGTGGCCGGAAGACTTAACCTGTCGGGCTTGTCCCAGTCGTGAGTGCTGAACTCGTCCCTCACGCCCTGGAGAAGACGAGACACAGAGAGAGAGATAGAGTTGCTGCCAGCCCACACGGAGCCCGTGTAAAATGCAGTCAATGTAGTAGTTCACCTGCAACGCCGCAGCAGGTTCAAGCTAAACGCCGATTTGTTTCCAATCCCGCCCCCATCGCCGAAGTTTGGAAAAGAACTACAGCACAGGCAAACCACAGAGCTCGAAGCTCAGAGCTTAATGACATGACCCAGATTGGAGATCTGGCATGGAAGCGCCGGCTGTCTCCAAAAGTGGGTAAGACAAGCACTGCGCAAGAGCCTGTGTTTTCATGCGGAATATGTCGATTGTAGACTGAGCCTCGATATTTCAGGAGCAGCGATCACATGCCGCTGGCCGTCATAGCCATCATCGGGCTGAGCTGCTGGTGTGCCTTGCTGTTGTAATGACGTGATTTCGGGCAGGGGTGAAGACTTCCACAGTCCGGGTTTTGGCGGCTCTCGGCGATGCAAGGAGCCACAGTCAGTCGCAAAGCGGCGCGAGCTAGAAAGCACAACGCTGAAGCACAAAACTACGCCGGCATCGCAGCTTTCAGTATTGCCGGAGGGTACTGCTTTTTGCCTACTCATCCCGCTCTACTTTGCACCAGATGGCTGTTACGGCGGGACCAGAGAGGTTTCTCGCAGGAGCTTGGAACTTCACTACCCCGTGGAGTGCTTTCCACAGCTTGTAGACGTGTCCTGCACGCCCCACTCCACTATGTTACTAGATGTTACTAGTACCCATCGGAACGCCTCCTATGCTCCACACTTTACCCCAGAATGGGCCCTTGCTTCCACGACCTTGTCGGGCAGTCACCAGACAGTTTAAACATCTAGCATGGTCGTTCCGAATCCCTTTTGAAATCAATGCCTACAACTAGCAGCACAGATTCGCAGCATCGAATCCTGCACCGCTGGGACGTCGCCTATACGACAATTGTGAAGACGTCGCTGTGCTGTGGCAGGCTTGATCAATCAGTCGAGAACACACTAGACGGATGTGATCTGATGGTCAAATTCCTCCAGAGAGTGTGTTAACACTCTGGGGTTTTCATGTTCAGAGTGAAGCGTATGGTTTCCGGGCGAAAAATTCGCCGGAAAGTGGCTACCGATGCGGTGCGCTGCATATGTTACAGCAGGTTCATGTCCTCCTGATGCGGCCGCATCCTCCGGGTAAGGGTGAATCCCAGAACGCTGAATCCGACTGAATCCCAACAGCATGTAGTATAGGGTGAATGTAAATGATTTTGGAATGGTGCACCCGAATCGTTCGAAAGCCACCACACAAGGCGGGGAAACATTGCACCCCGCCAGAACATGGCAGGAACGATTTTGGTGGTGGTCCTAGTGACGTCCTGGAGATCCCCTGTTTCCTGTTTCCTGGTCTCTAGATGGTATTCTTGGGTCTCGTAATGAGATGCCGGTGGTCTCCTGGTTTTTGTGGTTGTGGTTATCTCACGTTATCTCCTTGTGGAGGGGGGGGGTGCTGGTGATGTCCTTGCACTTGCTGTTTGTTTGTTCCTTCACTGTTTTGGTTGGGGCGCTAAAGTTTAGGTGAGCGACCGAGGGCAACCAAACGAAACGCTACCGTGCATTTATCTTGTCTTGATCCTCAGGATCCCACGAACTGCGCAGTCCGGTCATGAGCCAATGCAGTTGATGACGGGATTTCGTGAGCGGGGCGTCCGGACGCTTTTTGTATTGGCGCCCCGATAAAAGGAATTACAGCCCCATATAACGGCAGTAGAGCATAGGTGCTGAACCCGCGATTGTTGAAGTCAACCAGGCTGAAGGCCAACAAGCGGAAACAGTTCAACTACAGTAAGCAATGCAGGAGGTAAGCAATCACGCCGATTTCCCCAACTCCCTTCTTCGCTTCCAAATCGACTCGGCCGTGTCCGGTCCCAGCTCGTGAGAGCGTGATTCGAGGGCCGGTTGTCCAGCACAATCTCGGCTGAAGCAGGTGCGATCACATGAAGCACGCCGGATTAAAGCGGGCTCGGGGCAATTCAGGTTTGGGGTGGAGGACTTTCGCGCTCGGGCTGACGGTAGTTTGGATTAAGACTTTGAGGGTCTAGAGTGAGTTTTCTGTGTTCAGGATATCGGCGTCTTTGGGTTTTAGTTAGGACGTTTCAATGTGTGCTGGGACGTTCAGGCGATTGCACTAGTCCCGACGCAAAAGGTACGTTTCACTGACTCCAGCATCGGCTTTCGGTTTCAGTGGGTGTGTGGCTTGGTGCGCCTATCCAGTGTGTCAATGTTTGCAGGCCAGAGAAACCAATCCAATACCACGCTAGCACAACATCTGGATCTAGTAAGTCTTCGGGGTGTAAGGGAAAAAGAGAGATGAACAGATATATGGTATATAGTCATACGCATGTGCACCCTCCAGTCGAGTCATAGTCTAGTGAGTCTAGGGATGGCGAGTCAGTTTCAAGAGATGACAATCAAATACGCAGTGTCACCCTGTTCTAAAGTACGCAGTATCACCCTGTTCTAGCCTCGTGGCCAAGGTGTCGGCATGCCGCTGCTGCTCATCCTGGTGATTTATGGGCTCAGGGACAAGAACAGCCCGGAAAATCAGAGAAGGTTCGGGCACCCCGGCCAATTACGAGGAAGATTTGAGCGCACGCCGCCAGGGCGTACAATACTGTAAGATTTAGGTGTGAGGGTTTACAGGGTTTGGTAAAGCCAATTCGACCCTTCGTCTTCGTGGATCTCGCCTCAACAGCCTATATGCGCATGAATACACAAATACGCCACAAGGGAGATGACAGTTGCGATCTCAACAGTCTCGTCATGTCTCGCCAATGAAGTTGACATTTTCACTCGTTCTGAGTGCTTAAGGTTGAAGCTGCTTTTTCCATACATGTGCATCTACGTGTGATGCAGCAAGTACATAACAGCTGCCAAGTGGCGGGACACCGTAATGTTTCCATGTTCCTGATGAAGGTCGAAGCCTCGAACCAGAGGCCATCCAAAGACCCTTAATTACGAGTAGTGTTGGACAGAAACATGACACCATCGCAGATTTCTGTATATAAAGTTAAGAGAAAAAGCCGTTAAATCCATTAAATAAACAAACTGCTGATTCATATGTGTATATATATACACATATCCGTAGATGTATACATATATATATATATGGATATTACATAGTCAAGCTTTAAGGTACTTCATCAATGGCTTCGAACCGCGCTTTTGGCAGCTCGACTTTGGGCCATCCGGTTTCAGTCTCTGGTGAAGTTACTCTGCCAGGTATGTTTGATCCTTTGCTGCTGGCAGATGCCAGGAGCACTGATTGAACAGACTGTCTTTTCAACGCATCTCCAGTCAACAAAGGTGTAACTCCAACATATGATTCAGTTGCTTTTTGGTGTTGTATCTAGCAACTACCATCCGCCTAGGATTGAGGAATTGTCACTGCTAAGGCGACGGCACAGGCGAAAGGATCCACAGATTCGAAGTACATGCCCGACATGCCTTGATCTACAGAGTCTTTAGAGTGACATCGTAAGCCTGTACGTTTTCATCCTGAATCCCAGAGGGGAATGTCGGTGGTTAAAGGTGGCTGCCACAATTGGAGCCCTTGCAGGAATTCAGAAAGTCCCTAGTTCCTGGCGTATTCGGCGCTGGCTCAGGTGGTATGATTTAGTGGTTCGGCGGCTAGACATCGCCTTGATGATGCTGGTCACGTACACCTCCCTCACAGATGATCAACGAGCGAAGCTGCTCTCGATCCCTGGCCAGCCAACAGTGGGATACAAGGCTTAGAAACCCAGTGCCTGCACTCTGCATGAGAACAGCTAAACACGAAATATATGTATGTATATATTCATTATATTTGTTATATGTATTTGTTTATGTAAAAATATGTGCCCGCCCCCTCACAGATCCACCTTTTTCGGTTTCAGGCACATGCCATCGAGAATGGCATGATACAGTTTCACCGCCCGTGGGCGAGCGTACAGGGAAGCCTTTGCAAGCTTCATAGAGAAAAGCCTAGCTGAAAAAAGTAATCGAAAACGGAAAACATCTTGAACTCTTCCAGGCCTTTGACAAGACTCTTCGGATTTTAGGTTTACGTTTCCAGTCAAATTTGTTAAGTCAGGTTTTGTTCGGTTCGGGATTGGTCGGTTAGGTTGTTTCTACTAGGTTCTTTCGGTTAGGTTCCAACGAAGCTTGCAAGGCTTCCCTAGACCCACACCCACTGCCCTTGAGCACAGACTGTATCATGCCGTTCTCGATGGCGAGTTCCTGAGGCCAAGAACGGTGGATCCATCGGGCCGGAGACCCCTGAACTTGCTTGAAAATCTTTGAAATTGGAGTATTTCAAGTTGTGTGAATACACGCGTATGGTGCTCAAGTCGTTTTCCTGGTGCTTCAATCTGTACGTAAGTAGTGCGAAACTGAACATGTGCTGCCATTTGCTCAGCTGTTAGTACTCACACGAACATGAGAGCGGTATTTCAATATCAATGCTTGCTATCGATACAGTAATACATGTTCCAAAATTCGGTCGATACCTACTTGGTGTTCAGCATTGAAGTCTACAGCCATGTCTACATACGTGTGGTTGAAACCTACTTCATGTCAAGCGATGAAGTATACCACTATGCCTGGTCACTGGTTTTACCTGATCGCGATGGACGCCTTGGACACCAAGATTAGATTAGATGCTCTCCGTCCCAGGTATCCTGTGATCTCGGGTGCGCAGATGGCGATTTGTGCTTGGCTGCAGCCCTTTGAGAACAGTCAAGCGCAGCGGCTCGCCAGGGCAGAGGGTTACGGAGTTGCCGTTTAGGGTTTGAGTGGGCTCACCCATACCTTGCACCTGCACATACACTGGTGCATGCTGAGTCCGTCTTAGCACTCAAGCCCTGCTTTGCTTTGCATGTTGATCTCAAGAACCATGTCTGGAAAAACCTGAGTAGACATGTCGAAACCAGGGAAACTTGACATGTGTTCAAAGGTTGCGTGATCATTGCTATAGTGTTAAGATTCGAAGACCCAAAACTGAGAAAATTTCAGATAGCGAGGGAGAGAGACAGAGAGAAGGCCATTGCCCTCAACCGTACAGCCCTGAGCGAAAGCAAAGCTAAACAAAGTTCGAAGGATACGGAGAAAGTCGCACGGCCCTCGTTTGCACACGGCCCACACTATCAGGATCTTGGATTTCTTTGAGATTGGCCTGGCCATCTTCAGGTTCCTGCTGCTCCGCGGCGGGTATGGGCGGACACTATTGATACATTGCTTTCCCTTTGAGACAGCTGCATTGATGGGGCTCTATGGGCTTGTGTTTTAGTTAAGACTACGTACACGACTGGAGCTTAGCAGGGACAAGTCCTGTGCGCATGCGGCCATGGAAGAACCGTTGCCAGCACCTCAGACATGCAGGTACGCAGCATGCATGCCTCTGTACCATCTGCTCCTTTCGGACAAATATCGGTTGCTTCCACGCCCACGTGAACCATTCATAAACAGAAATATATAAGCCCCGTCCGTTGACGGCGTGTGTCTGGATGCGATGGGGTAGCCAGATGCGGCATGCCTAGGGGCCTAGAGGCGCGAAAACTTGGTGCTTTCTTGGATGGTGAACCCAATCATTCAGGTTTTATAGTCGGGCGCATCATTTTTAAAGCATTACGTTGAACAGCTCGACTTTGTCCTTGCATGGCACGATGCCGGGCCACGAAAGCCTGACAATTGCGCTTGTTGCGGATGCCCCAGCCAAGGCAACCCAGCAATGCACTGCCTGTCAGACCTCTTCGATAGTGCAGCCAGTGAAGCGGCCGTGATTGTTAGGTGAAGCGACTTCCGCGACGAAGGTGAACCACAGCAGCTGCCGACCGCCCTGTCAATGGCTTCATCGGAAAAACCGCAACCGGTAACCGGTAACCTAAGGCTAACGGAAGATTGAATCGCCGCGAGAGGCTGGGAAACCAGGAAGATCTGCAAAAGAGAACACACCCACAGAAAAGCACCATGCAGCGCTTCTTTTTATCTCTCGGAGATACTCTACCAAACCCTGCTTGCAGATGAAGGCCGAGGATGAGAAACAATCGCGTGGCCTCGCCATGTCCGATTCCGAACTCCTGGCATTGTTGCCCCGCGGTATCCCCAACCTGCCAAAAACTAGGAAGGTCCTGCCTGGCAAAGAATGTCTCAGGGCTTTTGAGTTGTGTTTTTTTGCATTTGCTGACAAACAGAAGCTGGCGCAGTCAAGGAACAGCCTGCAGTGGAGAGCACAGCACGGAGCACGGAACAGGACGAGAGCAAGAGGGCGCGCGAAGGCATGAGAGATCAAGCTGCGAAAGACCTCCGTGACTGCATACCAGCCGCTGTTTCCGTGACCACCCCCTGGCAACGTAACTGCCAAGTGGCAGAACTGAAGCGGGAAGAACGACAGGTGCGCCGAGACGTTATCTCGCTGAGTCCTGAGGAGCACAAATCCCTCACTCGGGGCCCTTGCCCGAAGACGCTTTCCTGTTGGGCTCTCCTGTGTCGCATTGGGCTTGGCAGAGGCACGCTGGCAAAGTGCACGCTGCGAGGTTTCAGGGTTTCGTTTCGGCTGAAATTTGTCTGGATCGGGCATGTCGCGGGAGCTTGTTTTCCAAGGTTCAGCATGGTCTCGGTGATCCTCATCTTGGCCCCACGGAGGGAAGCCACATGGATCTTGGCAGGCGAGAAGTACGGTATGCCGTACGAGAGAGGTAAAGAAGCCCATTTGAGCTTCGTCTCAACTGTATCAAAGGTTTGGGGGCGACAATACAGAGTTGCATTCGAGGCTTCAGAATTTCGGATGCGACCGTGGCTGCATAAGGTAAGTTCGAAGATGCCTAAGACCCAGGAAGACCCAGACACTGTTCGGGCGAGCGAAGCCTTTGTGGAAAGGCATGTGCAGGCATCAGGCATCAAGCCAGACCCTTTCAGTCCTGAACTCAGAAACCTCATCCTTACATGAGTTGTACGTGTGTGATGGTGCGGGTGTGCGTGTGCGTGTGCGTGTGCGTGTGCGTGTGCGTGTGCGTGTGCGTGTGGGTGTGGGTGTGGGTGTGGGTGTGGGTGTGGGTGTGGGTGTGGGTGTCGGTGTCGGTGGGTGTGTGTGTGTGTGTGTGTGTGTGTGTGTGTGTGTGTGTGTGTGTGTGTGTGTGTGTGTGTGTGTGTGTGTGTGTGTGTGTGTGTGTGTGTGTGTGTGTGTGTGTGTGTGTGTGTGTGTGTGTGTGTGTGTGTGTGTGTGTGTGTGTGTGTGTGTGTGTGTGTGTGTGTGTGTGTGTGTGTGTGTGTGTGTGTGTGTGTGTGTGTGTGTGTGTGTGTGTGTGTGTGTGTGTGTGTGTGTGTGTGTGTGTGTGTGTGTGTGTGTGTGTGTGTGTGTGTGTGTGTGTGTGTGTGTGTGTGTGTGTGTGTGTGTGTGTGTGTGTGTGTGTGTGTGTGTGTGTGTGTGTGTGTGTGTGTGTGTGTGTGTGTGGGGTGCGTGCGTGCGGCGTGCGTGCGTGGGTGCGTGCGTGAGTGCGTGCGTGGGTGCGTGCGTGAGTGCGTGCGTGCGTGCGTGCGTGGGTGTGGGTGTGTGTGTAAGTGTGTGTTTCATTTCTGTACCGGAAGGGCTAGGTAAAGCTGATGTTGACTATGCTGATAATGCAGGGGGCATGGCGGTCCTGTTCAACAGTTCCTAGCCATGCCAATGAAGCTACGGAACATGGCTGGAAGGGAGACTGGACGCAGTTCCTTGTACTTGCAAGAAATTGGCATGGGTGACTGATGTCGCAGCTTGCAGTTTCAACTGTTTGCCTTCGCATGTTTGATGTTGTTGGATGAGCGTGGGGACGGGTAAATCTAGACAGTCAAAGAGCAGCAGATCAGTAATTCTAGACAAAAGCCACATCTCCGACTTATGTCTAGGCCAAGAGGTCTACTGCAAGTGTGGTACAGCGTGGCTCTCCCGCGTTGGCACCAGCTGAGTGGAAGGTTGCTTCCACGAAACTGACTTCACATGTTTTGTCCGAAGCTCGTGACTTGACTGACTTTGAAGCAACGGGAAGACTGTGAAGATTGAAATTATTCTTGACAGTTTCGTGGAGTCTGCCCTGGTTTGTTTCCTTTTCTTGGTTGAGTGCTCGCTCGTTCTTGTCAAAGTATAGCAGTCTCCCACAATCCTGAGTTTTGATCTGCGTGCTCCAACCCCTGTGAAGTCACCCTGCTGACTACCAGCAAATGAGAGATGACTTTTCATGTGACTTTGCAAGAAGAAGAAGGCCGATGAAAGACAGGCTCTTGAAAACATAACCTTTGATTTTACAGAAGATGGTCGGAAGAAGATCATTTGTGGCTCATCAAGTAGTTTTCTACAAACAATCAACTTGCAACCAGTGGTACGATTTCATCGTATCATGCTTAGGTCTCGGACGGCCCCCCCATGTAGGGGAAACGGGGGGGTGGCTGATCATTTTCACCATCACAAGCCAACTGTTGTTGCATTGTTCGGAGATTGCTCGACTGCAAGTAACATTCTGATTTGCCTCTACAATCCCCCGATTCCTCGCTGTGATGTCGAATAATCCTTCCGGTGTTTTGCCTGACGGCTCGCGCCCTAAAAGCGCTCATCCTGACCCGCCGGGTTGGATGTCTTCCAACGTGTTGGCGAAAGCTGCCTCCGCCGCCGCCACCAGTTGTTCATGATCAAGTCAGTCACAGAATCTACTGTGCATCGATTACATGTACGGTTGGTCAGATGTCTTCTCACGTTGGCTTTGCCAACATTCATGACTTTGATCGTCATGGTATGCAAATCTTGCAGCAAGGCACATTTGGCTTCAATGTGTATGGCAGCCCTCCCACGGCCCCACCAGTCAACTTGCAGATGATGCAATCCCAGTTATTTTTAGCTGCTTCCATCACGCCTATGTCGAACATGTCCCTGCAGAGTATGTCCAGCCGTATGATTGCAGCGCCTGATAACAACATGCCGGCTGTGATTCAGTCTACTTGGCAATGCAGTTGGCCAGCAATGTACGACCTTATGTTCCTCGGCCAGTGAGTAACCCGATGTTGGCGCAGTTGAACCCGGTCAAAGACAACTCTTTGGCCAAGGAAGGTTGGTTTCTTTTGATCTTTGGGTGTATCTTCCTGCAAACTACCAGTTTGACATTGCCCTGAAGTATCGTCAGCGATCAATATCAGCATGATGCAAGGACTCATTGAAATTCCGTGGAAGCAAAACCCAACAATCTTTGTTTTGCTTGAATTTTCAGCATTTGCTCATCTATGACAGTGAGGAACCGCTTCAGATTCTTGATATCGCAGAGATCAAAGATCCAGCTACGGGTACGCCGACAAAATTTAACTTCAACCGACTGAATGCCATAATGTTGCGGTTTCGCATGCTTGCAACGAGATCAGCCAGCAGAATGAGATCAATTTCGCGGTTGAAAGTCCGCGAGTACCTGCAAGGCATGGAAGCTGATCAAAAAGTGATCCAACGTACAGCAGCATAATTGACCAGCGTGGTGGAGAATCCGGATTCCTTGACCGTGGATGCAAGTCATTGGCAGCAACTTGCAGGAATCGCTGCGACAGCTGATTGCCTTCAACATGTTCATCGTGTCCGCCTTGCCAAGATCTCTGAGCAAGTGGCTGATGTTCGTTTGAATCAAGCAGTGATTGCTGCTGATCGGTTCTTGCTTGAATCGGAGTTGTATTATGTTGCTCACAACACAACCTTGTTTTCGTGTGTTTCCATTCGTAAGCAAGGAGCTTTTCGACCCTCCAAGTGGAACCAAAGTGATGCAGCATGGCTTCCTTGGCTTACTTTCTATGCTATACCAGTCCGATGCCTGTCCTTTCTGCATGCTTGCCCGTGCTAAAACACGGCAAGTAGACCACGCAAAACCAGAGTCGGGAGGGACTCACACAGACCTGACCACCGGATACGATCGTGACATTTTGCGATCCAAAGATGGCCGCTGTGCTTTTCGTTGCAGTGTTGCAAAGCCCACCGGAATTGGAATCTGGGTGTACCAATGAACACTTGCATTAGCCTTCTGGATGCTTTACTGGCTGAGAAATGTTATGTCAGTTAGCTCTCCCTAGTTCTGCTTGGATTGCAAGTTTCTTTGCAGTCATGTTGTTTGCTTGATGTTGGCCTGCAGGTACACCCTGATATGCAACATGCAACAGTATATCGATTGCTTTCAACAACCATGTTGACATCATGCTGAGCTTTAGCTTGTGTGTGCGAAATTATATGGAGTCTTATGCACCGTGGCATGGCAGTGGGTCTTTCTTCTAGTCATGTTGCAAGTGGCAGTTTTTGCTCGAAATTCTTTTGACATTGTTGAGCTCTATCCGTGTCATGGCGTGGTCTCAGCAGTCGTGGAACTGGTCCGATGTCCGTAACAACTGGGGTCATTATTGGTATGGACCTAACCTTGGTGCATCAGTTGATTATCGCAGCCGCCCAGCTCTCATCCTCCCTTCGAAGTTCGTGTCTGATGACCGTCACTACGATACCACTTCTGCGTATGGCTTTTCACCAAAAAGGATATCAAAGCTACTCATTGGGGCCGAAAGAGAGGCTTCTGTGCTCGGGGTGTTATGGACATACGAGCTCATGAGTTATTGTTTCATGGCCCAGCAGAGTGGGCTTTGCGACTCTTGAGTCATGGCAGGTTCGTGTCTATGGTGCCGACAAGATCAGAGCCAGAGAGTATCATTGTGTCTCAACTTCTTTCAGCGATGAGGAAAAATATGATATCGATGGTAATTACTGCCGGAGCAGTATGGCGTCACACATTTCCTGGTAAAGAATTGCCGTCAAAGTTGGCTTATTCGACACTGCTGTTCCAGCCCATGATTGACATGATGCTTTGTTCAGTTGCCTCGTTTGCGCAAAACACAACAAGGAGCAGAACCTTCGTAGAACTTAGTCAAGTTAGAGACTGAGCTCGAAAAGAGGAAGCAGCAACTTCGTCAACAAGGCGTAATGTTGACACCGGAGAAGCCTGCTGCTACGCCAGCAAGCTCTTCAGGACAGAAACCAAGATCCATGCCCCGGCCCATTGCTTGTCAAGATCCTCAGCCAAATGACCCACAAGTCTCAAAGTTTGGTGGGATTTCAGAAGACATCTTCAAGCCTCATGTCAAGAAGCTCAGTGGACAATCAGTTCTTGCAGTACAATCATGGTGCAAAACGCTTAAAACAGCAATGGCAGGCACCAAGTGTGCAGCGTTTGAAGAGCTTGCCGTGGAGGTCACATCTCAGATTGAAGATGCCAATAACAAATTAATCAAGGACAAAAGCCGTGGGCTCGCCATCACGTTCGGATTGCCGAGGGATCAAGTCACTTGCATCCGTGATTGCTGGCGTCAGCACTTGCCGCCTGATATGTCGATCAACTGAGTGCTGAGCTGCCTGCCACTACAGCAACCGGCTTGCAGAAATTTTGTGCACAGCTATATCTTTTTGCTAATGTGCCAGCAGTGGAAAAGACATTGACCTTGTGGACTCAGAGTATTATGCATCTCACCTTCATTCAGTGCTTTACTACTCACAACCCTGTTTCTCAGATCAGAAGTAAGCTCTGCCATTGTGATCTACATCTTCAGCGACATTCTTTTCATCGGTGTTGTCAGTCATGCGCTGTGTATATCAAATTACCGATTGACTGGACAATCATGTCAGCAAAGCACATGGAGCCATATTGGCAGTACAGCACTAGGAGTTGCTGCAAGGAAACACAATCGAAGAGCAAAGCTCAAGCAAACATTGGCTGGTCAGTTTGTTCAAGTGGAACCAGCTGTTCGATTCTGGGCTGCCAGAGGCAATTATTCTATGTTTATTATCATCGTCTTGGCCACCTTTCAAGACTATCGATCAGCCTGGATTCGAGAACATGCCTTGGTTATTCTAACCTCGTCTCAATCACCCTTCTGTGCATGGTTTCCTTCTGATACGTGCTGCCGGCTACAAGGTTTCTAAGTTTCAGAAGATCACAAAGGACGACCTGCGGCCAACTTCAATCGTCTTTTTCTCCGGCTTCGTCGCCGGACATCAACAGTGAAACTTCGCCCCCAATCTCTTTTTACCAAAGAGCAAGCGTTTGCGCTGTTGTTTGACCTGGGCCAGGCTGATAGTCGAAGCTTTGAAGCAAGCAAACGGATTCGGTCGCAGAAGCTCACAGATTCCGAAGTCTATGTGCTTTGGAGAATGGCTACTAATCTGGAACAACCTATGAGGTCCGTGGTTACTAAGTTGATCCGGTCAGCACTGAAGTTTCGCAATTGTAGTCTTCCACCAGGTAGTCCTACCTTGTCTTTGCCTTCTCTTGCTCAGCCGTTCTTTTCGTTGAGTGTACGCACTTGGCTGCAACAGCAGATTCAGAAGTACAAGCACTGGCTGATTCCGATGCATTTGCCATCCAGTCGTATTGCTGAAGCTGCACAACCGTCTATACAAAAGTTAGCTTACAACTTTAAGCAGTGGGGCCAACAACATGTTCAACACGGATCCAGCAACACTACCACGTTCCTGCTGTCAGCTTCTCCAAGATCATCCTAACTTACAGTTGGTGGATGGTCACATTGCCTGCAGTGCATCACTTCTTACTGTACCAGAGCAGCTCGTGCCGTATTTTACGTTCAGTTCGGAATCCACATTGTTCGCTGATTGGCATACGTTTCAAAGACTGCATTACAAACGAATATCCAGCTGGTTTTCGAGGCAAGGCTTTCCTGACTGCGGTCTTTCAGGAAATTTGGTTTGAGGTGCTACCACAAGAATGGCAATATCATGATCATGCTCTTCGTGATGATCCGTACCTTGTACAGCAGAAGAAGTTTTGCAAGGTTCGTAAACACTCCAGGAGGTTCTCGTGTTTCCTCTTGCCGAGCATCAAGCTACACACCTGATGATTTTTTGCCCACAGTTCTACTATCAGTCGGTTCTCAAGGCATTGTTCAAGTTCATCAGACCACAGGCAGGTGCAAGATTCAGATACATGGATCCATTCCAGGAGTCCTTCGGCGTGAATATGCGTGGGGCATTGACCCACATGCCACAAGGCTTTGTTTTCTTAAACAGAAGAAGTTCCGTAGGGACGCAGCGTATAACAGCACAATTACAGAACGACTCCAGCGCGGTACAGCTTCCACCAACGAGCAGATGACTCATACATGTTTTCCCTCACATTTCGGCTCCTTACCTTTGCCTTTGATTTGGGGCAAGCTTCACAAGTTCTTTCTCAGCACACCTTGGCATGTTTCTTTGGCTTTGACCGACTGATGACGACTTGGTGGGATTCTTTAACAGTGTCCCCAAGTGCGGATGGCTCAAGCAGTTGACATGCCGTTGTTTCGTTTTCAGCAAGTTTCTCACTCATCCAGATTGACCGCTATCATCAGTCCAGCATGTCGTCCAATCAAGAGCATTTCAGGAGCTACTACACGAGCAGGAGATTCACGCTGGTGGAGGAAGTTTATTGACATGGAAGACATTCCGGCCGTTGTTCAAGTTTCGTTCAATTGTGGTATCTTTCAAGCGTGTGGAGCCAGATGGAAGCAACATGATGGTACGTGCGTAGGCACTCAAATCTCACCGGTGTTGAGCTCCCTTCCAGTACTTCGTACAGAGATTGGATGGCAACGATTATTTGCTTCATCTTAGCTTATTCATGACTCATTCAGTGTGCGATGCATGGACAATCACTTTATCATCACGTCTCAAGAGCATGCTGATCCTTTGGCCATCAGAACTTTGGTGTCGTCGCTGTTTTATGCTGTTTTATGGCTTACCTATTGAATTGGAAGATGTGGGCGATGATGGTTTTCGTGGACTTCGAGTGTTGGTGGAGAAGCGGCAGATTCATCCCTGTTTCCCATCTTTGGCAAGTGAGACATCCAAAATCGGCTGGGTCTGAGACTCATCTTCTGTCTGGACTTAAATCCCGAACTGGTACCATTCGTCGCTATGTGTGGCCTGCCTTCCCACGGGAAGAAGTCATTGATCTCAAGAAGTTTCACATTCAATCAGGACATCAGTCTCATCTTGTTTTCCTGCTCTGAATTGTTCGTTCTGCAAGGGACTGCGTGTTGTTGTGCAAGGAAATGTGTTGGCATGTGCAAACATTGCATGAGTGACAGAGTGTACTGCAGTCTTGGCTTCATTCACCAAGCAGGGTTGTAGTTGCTGAATTGTACAGCAATGCCACCTAAAGTTGACACAGAGATCATGAACATCATTGAGACGCTTTGTCATCCTTAACCGCCTGAACCATGTTACGCACCCTTTCCGACGTGGAGTATTGGTGTCTCATTTGAAAATCTTGGTGCAAGAAGAGATCGGATCATCGCCCTTCAGATCCAGTCACACCATGCGACCATAAGCCAGGGCAGTTCGGGAAGTTCGGGCAGTGCTGGGCCAGCTCCACCACCACCACCGCCACCACCACCACCACCACCACCACCACCCCTCCCATTCCCTTTTGCTCCCCCTCCCCCAACTTCAGCCTCCCTTCCCACAGGATCACGACCTGTACCATTGCCTCCACCAGTATTTCCACCAGCCCCACCCATTCGGCCTCCCACAAAAGCTATGCCATGCCTACAGCGTTGCATCCCGTCAGACGAGACCCCAAAGCACCAGCAAAAGATCTTGGATCTATTATGTCTTCACGGTCAACTCGTTCCAGAAACAGATCCAGATCGATTCACCTTGAGTAATGCCCGATGCAGACGATAAAAAGGTACAGAGTGTGCAGAGCCTTGCAGTTGACATGATTTCCTTTATGCAGAAGCTTCTGTCTGTGCGTAGAAGCATGTCATGCCGCGATTTGGATCAGCTCGGTCTGCGGTAATAACAACAAGAGCTTGTTGTGCAATGTCGCAGATCAATCTCAACTCAGCGTACGATCCGTTGACACCACTACAACGGTGGGTGACGCCCAAACAAAAATTCTTAGACTGAAAGAAGAGCTTCGGGCTGCCAAAGAAGAAGAACAATCGGCACGCACTCTGCAGCAACGATAGCATGATTCAGTGCAAGTTCAATTGGGAACGATGGATCAACGGTTGTCAGAAGTCGTGGAAGCAGTCACAGACTTGTTTAATTTAACAAGCAGAAGTCCGTTGATGAGATATTGGGTCAGCGTTTGCAGGATCTCAATGCCGTTAAAGGGCAAACACAACAACAGCAGCAAGACCCATCGATGACCGTTCCTGACACACAATCATATTGCTAGCAGGTCACTTGCGCAAGCCAGCAATAGCCATGAGTGAGGGTGTGTGTGTGTGTGTCATCTTGACTATGTTGATAATGCACGGGGCATGGCGGTCTTGTTCCTAGCCATGCCAATGAAGCTACGGTGTTGGTTTGTCTGCTGTGTTTCAATCTTTGGATTATCATTGTTTTCTCCAGTCTCACAGTTTCCGAGAACATGGGACTTGCGACAGAATCTCAGAACTGCTCGGGAGGTTCCTTAGCCACGCTCTTCACGCTGATGTGCTGCTACCTGGGCTTGCATATTCTTGCCCAGCCACTCGTTGCAAGAAAGTATATTTTTGAGGGTTGTGGGGCTGCTGCAAAGGATGTGGATGTTACGCGGAGGGTCGGTAGCCCACGCATCCACCCTCCTCCCTCTACTGGTATGGCGCCCAACATTCCACAGATGAGCGCACGCAGAACCACCGGGGGAAAGCCGAAACCACCCAAAACTTCCAAAAAAGTGGGAAGGCAAAGCCGTGCGATTTTTGAGTCTATGCTGACATGTAAACGAACTTGAAAACCTCGATTAGGGTCACTGGAATTGACAGACCTATGGCAGATAGCTACTATGACAGCACGAAGTATTGAAGCTTGCGTGCCCGCTGTTGTGCAACGGTCTCGTAGCACATCACTTTTCGAACATTGCGCAATCACATGCCGAATCCTCTCGCCGGCACTGTGGATTTGAGATGCAGTACCGTAATTTCGTTTGTTTCCAGTGCCTGCCATATCTGCCATCAAGTCTTTCGATTCCGAGTTTGAGACGCTGACTCATCTCACGAAGCCGTAGCTCTCAAACCGAAGGTTCCTCCGAGACACCTCACATCAACTCGATGAAGCCGAGGACGTGTCTCTAAGATGTGACGTGTGCGGTTCTGTGCACCATAGGTATGATGACTGCAAACATAGCTTTGTAGAGTAAGGGCAGATCTGCTCAGAAGAAGACGGCAGGACACGGTGAGATGGGTCAACGTGTCAGATTACAAACGGACGGGTTCTGTATTCTGCAATCTTTGACACGGTTTCTCGGTGGTAGCTGCTGTTCCTCCGCAACGGTCCGGTCCCCAGCGTTTTTCGAGTTGTAACTAGCAGGGCTCAGACAACAGTAGTTTGCCATAGTTTGCCTAAGATCGAGCATCTCGTCAACCGAACTGCTGAGGATGCACGGGATCCAAATTATGTCAGTGTCGACCCAAACGCCGAAAGACCAAGAGTCCAAGCCCCCGAACACGATTCCAGGAGCGCCCACGAGGTTGAACACGGCACCCGATAAGATGCGCCGGACTGCCCGGTGCTTTGGCAGGAAGACGATAGGCACCCCAAAATGAGCATGGAACCGGTGGGAGGGCGACTTCGAATTTCAACATCACCTACAACAGACCACACCATGCACCTTGCAACAGCACGTGCCGCGGAACCGTTGTGGGCACAGGCCGCGCTCCTCGTGGCCTCTGTCACCACATCTCTTTGCAAACCTGACAGGGCCGAGGTCAACTCCAACGAAACGCGATGCCCTGAATTACGTAGGTGCCTGATCGCCGAACCCTATGCGCTACTTCCAAGCCCCAACCGCAACGCCTAAGCAAGCATCGCTCACAGGAGGACGAGAAGAAGATGAGCAAGAGCCGCTTGGCTGGACTGCACCTCCTAATCATTCCCGTCGGACCAACGGGAAGAGTGCTTTGTGTAGTGTATGATCGGAAGTATGTTCCGTCATTATCATGTTCCAATTTCCACCCTGCTTGATGACTGTCCGGTCTAGACTAGACTAGACAGCAGGAATGGTAGACTTGACCTCAGAATTGGTGGAACTGGAAGGGCGGGACTCTACGAGGAGATACGAGGAGTTGCTGTGAGCACGAGGTCTGTGCGGGATATAGTTCTCTTCGCCGAGGACCATGTCTGCAAAAATGAGCCTGCTAGAACAACTAAATCGGAAGTCCGTCGCCCCACCTTAACTTTCCAATCAGAAAACACCAAGCCGATGGCCGCAAGTACGACCAAAAGTAAGACAGGATGAGGTCTGCAGGTTCTAACTGATGGCACGTAAGCCTGGTACTTGCAACTTCAAGGGTTTTCAGCTTCAAGCAATTGCAACCAGGCGCAAAACGTGGCGCTGGCAACATCCTCTCCGGCATGCTTCCCAGACGGTTCAGAAGCTTCAGGCTTTCAGTCGATCTAATCTTTATTCCACATGCTATACCCTCAAGGAAGAATGTGACATTTACCTTGATATTGGTGGCAGGGTGTGTAATCACCGCAACTCAAAAAAGCAGGTGAGGAGGAGGACCCTCGCACTGCCATCTGGACGTAGTCGGTAGGCATTGTTTGCAACATGTTTTGGTGTTGGGCATTTTGTTCAGGAGTGTGAGGTGACTACAAGGGTCCAATCATCCAATCCTTGCAAGTTCTGCCTTAATCCCGAAACGCCCCACAACCTTCACATTTTGTGGAGCTTGCCGTGTCGGGGCACGGGAATCCCTCGAATCACAAAACCCTAAGTTCACTGCCCTTTGGGAAGTTCCAATCTCCCTTGGCCCATGGCACCATCGTACGACTGGGAGGGTGGTCATTGTTTTCGTATGCTTACTTATATAACAAAGCCATTAGGACCCCCAGTTTTGCCGATTCGTGCCGTCAGGCCTGGGTGTTCAGGCCAAAGAGATTTCAGTCTCTACGAAGTTGGGAATCACATTTTATACGCATCCTCGACAGCCTACATAAAGTTGCACCAATTTTGCACAGGTCTGGCCAGCAAAGTGAAGAGCTTTGCTGTGAAGACCGCTACTCCATTCTTCCAGGACTTTTTGGCTCTGAGTAGCAAGTGCATGCAAGTACCGAGGCCAATCGAATCAGTAGGAAAAATGATATGAGTGGTACTGTGGATGTTCGAAGGGGGCTTGCGCAGTCAAAGTTGTTTGGTAGTCCTTCTTGAACAGCAAGCAATCATACATCACAAATGCAAATCTTCACAAGGAGCCTTCCGACGAGCAGTACATGCTGCAGTGGCCAAGCAGCATATTCGTGGGTTCGAGTCTTGGCGTCGGCACAGAGTTTCAAGAAAAAAGGTGCGTGTACCCAGCCGGAAGTCAACAGCCATTCAATTACGATATTGCTGCATCCACCTTGCGGGCAGCCCGCTCCATGTTACCCTTTCTGGCATTCTGGAGACATTGGACCCCTGAATGAACGAATTCCTGTTGTTGTTCGACTGTTCACCACATCGCGGGATCACATATTGGGGCGGCAGAGAACAGCCCAAGAGCCATCTGAAAGCCGCAACCAACTTAGGGTTTTGGGCTTTCTCGAATTTCCCTGGAATATCGCATACCTGGAGTAGAAGCACAAGAACATCCGTTTGTGAGTAATTTGGGCTGCGAGGTGGTGCTTTCATTCCAGTAGCATCGCCTTCGAATCAGAAGCATCGGCCATGGCACGCAAACGCAAGGCCCGAGTTGGCGGATCGTTGTTGGATTCCTCATGTTTGATGAGGTTCATTCATTTCAGTTTTGTGGGTTTCCGGTGTCGAAAACTCCCAGTGAAACATTCGGTCTCCAGTTGTTCATTCGGGCATGTTTTTCCGGGGTTGCATTCTGACTTGTATTGTTTCATCGGCACCAAAGTCACCAAAGTGAATGCCTTGGGGCTGGCTTATCTTATTTAAGAGTTGAGGTTCGGATTTGATTGGGTGCCGTAATTACTATATCCGAAAGGTTGTGCCCAACTGTAGCTGTAGCTGGCATGCCAACCACGAATCTGACAAGCTAGTCGGGGTGACCAGGTATACTTGGGGGCGATTGGAACACGGCCCCGAAGCTCCAAATGAGGGGGCAGTTTGCTTGTGGTTGTCAAAGTAACTGAATTGGTACAGAGTTGTGGCAACTCCATGCAGAGGACGTTGGTGGCCGATGGCACCTTTGTCTCCACAGGTAGCACTGTTGGTGATAGTCGATGGTGCTGGGTTGATGGCATTCGCAGAGGACCACGTCGTCAGCAGTAGATAATTTATTCATTTCTCCCAGTCCTCCAACTGCGGCTCCACAACATAAAGGCTCGGGCTCCACGAAGTGGTGCTTCATGCGTGGTGACAATCGTCGCTTATGGAGGACATGAGCCGGTCAAGCGGTCGAGCTGAATGTTCAGGTAATCATCATTGGCTACCTTGCCAAACAACTACAAATTTGCAATGTTCTGCACATCCTCCAGATTCGACTTTGGCACCTACAGGCCTACAGGACCTACAGACATCATTTCAACATATTTCAAGTTAGTAGTTAAGATGGCAAACTTTTTGCGGCTTCGAAGAAAACATTACCCGCAGTAAAGCTGAATGGGGCTTGGCAGCTCAGTCATCTTGGTTAGATTGGGCTTTTGACCCAGTGGCCATGCCAACGTTCCTGATTACTGAAGCTCTGGCTCCTGGGACTCAAGCCGCAAGCCTTTAGCCATGAATCTGGGCCTTTCAAAAGCACTGCTGGTGTTCATGTGATCGCCTGCTGTAGAGGAAGTCTAGAACGAAGGATTTTAGCCCATGAGCCCCACATCAAGTCCGAAATTCCAGCATCGTAACAGGCGTCTATCCTCGGCAGTGTTCGCCGACGCTTGTTGCGCTTCGGGCGCTTCTATCAATATCGGTCCACGGGCAAGGCAAGGAAGGTGAGGGGTTAGAGGCCCGCATTGAAGGTGTTGATGGTTGGGCCTTTTGCAGCATTGTGCTGAGTTTGAAAGCAAGTACCTGTTCGTTTTTCTTCTTGTACTGTTTGTGTGTCTCATCCTTTTGCAGAGTGCTTGTTGGGGCCATGTGTCTCTTGCTTCGGGGTGAACCCTCTTTTCCTCGATGCAGCTTACATGCACTGGTGTGTGCGTCAGTGCATGAAGTTTATTGCGATCTGGTTGTTAGTTTTTGTCGAAGATGCTGCTGCAACAATTTCTGCAGTTGTTGTCGGTGCTTCTTGCAGTTTGTGTGTTTGTTGTTGTTGTTGTCGTCGTCGTCGTTGTCGCTGTGGGTGTCATTGTTGTCGCTGTGGTTGTGGTTGTGTCGGTTGTGCTTGTGGTTGTTGTTGCTGTTGCTGGTGCGGAGTTGTTGTTGTTGTCGTTGTAATCGTGGTTGTTGTTGGTGTTGTTGTAACCGCTACGGACCAGATGGCCGCGCAGTTGGCGGGGCCCTTCGAACAGTGCTCCAGGCTCCAACTTCTGTTCCAGAGGCTTCAACCGGGCCCTTTCCCAACCTTAAGGGTCGGTCCCAACTGGGTTGGTCCCAACTTTCGGTTTTGAGCCATGTGCCTCCGGGTGTGCTGAACTGATCTGATCGGCCAGGTCCACTTCAAGGACCTAGTTACTGTTTACGGCATTGCTTACTGGGCAAGCGGTAGGGTTTCCACTTTCCACGCGGGAGAACTTGGGACTGGTGAGGTCCTGTGGCGTTCGGGCGCGACCATCACCGATGGGAAACGAAACATTTTTGTTGGAAATGTGAAGAAGATCGAAATGGATTTCGAATGAACTCCGAGATTGCAGACTATGACCATGCCACAGATGCGAAAACAGTTGGAAAAAGGTTCGCTAGCACCAGAGAAATGTGGCTCTGGTGTGGAAGCTGCTGTTGTCGTGTAGCACAATGTATGCGGAGTGACAGCTTTGTGGCTGTCATGCTCGCGCGCGATCGACCACGAGGATTTTCGATCGTCGAATGAAGATGTTTATGTTCCGTGGCCATTTTGGTAAAAAAAATGTTTCAACATTTTCCTTTTCCCGCCTTCCCTGACCCTGTAGGTTCAAAGGATTTTCCTGTGCCTTCTGTTTGCCAGATACCGACCGAGAAACGGTCGGTCCTCTCGACTACTTCGCAGAGAATCATGTCCGTAAGAAGTGCGAAATGATCGAAAAGGACTTCGCATGAAGCCCGATATCGCAGACTGCGCCACTGATGTGAAAGCACTGCTGTTGTCGCGGTTGCTGTTGGTTTGTCGTTGCCGTCGTTGTTGTTGCAATTGCCGTTGCCGTTGCTGTTGCTGCTGCTGCTGTTGAGCACTACCACTACCAGCTCAAGCGGCCGGGATTTGTAGTTCAGCAGGACGAGGGAATCTGATTTGTTCGCATTTCGTTTCGACCAATATCCTTTGTCAGAGCATGGCATGGGATACCGGCTTATAAAGATAATTTCAATGGCTTCCTGGTTCAAATGGAGTGGGTTTAAGCTACGACAGACATTCTCTGAGACCGAAGAATGCCATTTACCGTCACAAGGTTCTCCCCAAGCCAACTGGCGAGGCGGACAGCACGGTCTGCTCATTACCCGTGCCAGCGCGGAATAATTTTTCAGAATGTGCCAGAAGTGGGCCTGGGCTCAGGCAAACAGCTTATCTCGAAAATCGCACCCGGATGCCAACTGCCCACAGAGGGTGAAACGGATGATTCATCAGTGGTGCTCAGCAACGCCTACAATCGGGACGACGCACGAGCGAATGAATGAATGACATGGATGCAATGAGTGAGTGAATAAAGGAATGGATGGAAAGAGTGGATGAATGAGTGGATGAATGAACGAATGAATGAATCAAAGAGAGGAGCGAGATGTGTGAAATGAACGAAATGAGTGGAATGAACGGAATACTAGAGTGGATGCATGAATAGATGGATGGATATGTGTGGATGGATGAAAGCATGAAATTATGAATCAATCAAGAACGGAAGGATGGATGGGTGGATGGATGGGAGGTACGATGGAATGGATTATGAACGAATGATGATTGCGCAAAAGACTGAACGAATGAGAATGAACGGATTATTGATTGATTGATTGGTTGATTGACTGGTTGATTGATTGATTGGTTGATTGGTTGACTGATTGAGTGATTGATTGGTTGACTGATTGACGGATTGATTGATTCCTTGATTGGTCGACTGGTCGATTGATTGATGTTGTTTCTGTTGCCGTTGCTGTTGCTGTTCTTGTTTGGTTTGCCATTTTTTGTCATGTTGACATATTTACAGCTGTCTGTTCGTTTTTTCGGCGGTGGATTTGGCACAAAAAATAGGGTGACCATGCCGCACATTATCGTGCAACTTTTGCTGTAGAGGCTGATGCGGTTAGGACCCATCGAAAGTGCCACAAGCAGGAACACCCAACGGCGGTCAAGTGTCTCTTGACGGTCCACTTTTGCGGACATCATATTTTGCAACCCATTCTCATAGAAGTTCCGGATTATCGGCTGGAAGTTTGTTGAAGGGGGTCAGCCCCGAGCCAGGCGCTGGACGATTTTGCCGGGTTGTGGCTGGGAGTCTTCCGGCAGTCGGCCTTGCCCAAAGATGCCATGGAGGCACCGCTTCGGGTTGTTGTGCAGAGATATGCGGCCAGTTTTCTCATCAAATTTGCGAGCTTAGATATTGAGCCATGCGGGATTGACGCAGCATGGTTTACAGGGCTGGAGCCACACTTATGGGACTCCTTGGGTTCCTGGGCCTGATCGCTTTGTATTTAGGGCTCACTTTGCCGTGAAGATTTTGGGCGCGACTCAAAATTCCGCGTCCAAAACATGCTCCCGCCACAGTCCCGTGCACAATCCGGCGGGAGACTCGGTGGTTCCTTCAAGGAGGGACTGACGTTTTTGCAATCAAGGAGCCCGGCGCAGCATTGAGAACTATTGTTTCGGGATATAAGCCTTTGCTGCAAAACGGGTACTGCCACTGCCAGGATGTAGTGCGCCATGGTAGGGTTTAAATGTATGATTCCGAAACAAGCAGTTCTGCGTCGTGCATACATACCATTTCTGCAACAGTTAGTGATTGCCGCTGAATTGGTTAGCAACGTCGGAGTTGGAACTCCATCATAATTTGTGGCCCCCTTCTGCCGAAGCCTGTTCAAATCTCCTGAAGTTCAAGACACGCGTCACACAATGGCCGACTGGGCCCACATGGGGACCTGGACCCACAGCTAGAAGTTCAATTAATTTTCAATGGGGCTTCTCTGGTTTTGTTTCAACATTCCGCAACCCGTCAATCACCAGGGCTCACCAGGGTTGCAGATTGAATATGGGTTCGACCTTTCTTTAGCCTTCCTGTGGCCAAGTTGCAGCAGATATCGCTACATGGATTTCATGGGAAAGCATGCCATGCTTGTCGAGGTCCTATGCATCCTAACGTCGGCGCACAAGTCGGTTCCGTTCAAGACCCCGAAGTCCGATATACCTTCCCTGTGGAAGAAACTTCGGCACTGCAATAGTCAGATGCTAAGCCCCGCAGCAAGTTCCGCTAGCATTCAGCTTCTTTGTTGTTGCCGTTTGGGACCGTCAGACCGGTTGGACACCGAACTGAGCTTCCAGCCTGACACCTGAGCGTCAAGCATGTCGTTTACTTATGCAGGTCTTGGGCTGTGGCCAGCGTACTGTTTCTGAACCTTGAACCGGTGAGCCCATGAAAGCCCCAGCATGCCGTCTTGCAAAAAGCCCAGCTGAACGCGCAGAGCCAAGGAGTCGGATTCAAGCGTTGCTGGCCGCCAAGGGCGCTGCCACCTTCCGGTTCACGCCAGATGATCCTCCGGTACTTTCAGATTTTGGGGTGTGTAATTGTGGCTAAAGTCGGGGCTTAGGATTTGAGGCCTCGTAAACAGTGAGTCCTTGTTCGGGGTCACTTTGAGATGTTCAAGGCCGCAGGACGGACTAATCAAATAAGGTTTTCATCCAACAGCGGTTGATTGCAGATCCTGCGCCGTGTCCCACGAGTCCTGTGTCTAAAAGACGGAGTGCTTGTTTAGCACCCAACGAAAAGGCTTGAACTTTGGAGAGTAAGCGGGTTCTGCTATGACATTGTCTTCAGGCCTTTGCCTCAACATGTGTTTCCAAATCGCACATCAGTTCGGACCTGGTTTGGAACTTCGAGCCTCGATCATTGCCCAGAGGCGTGCAGCATGCAGAATGTACGGCTGACCAACTCGTCACCTGTTCGACATTTATCCAGCGGGTTAAATCCTGGATCCAGGAAATGATCACCGCGATCCAACGTCTTGGCTCCTTGCGAGCCGCGGATGCTGTGGAGCTAGCGCCCTTGCCCACTAGGATGTTGGGTGTTTAGGGCACTGGGGCTGAAACGAGGGTAAGATTGGGCTCAAGGCAAGGTTTTGACTTTTAGCGCTTTGCGCCCGGTATATAGGGTTCAGTTTCGGGTTGGACACCCGACCTTTAGTAAGGTGGCAGGTTCTCTCCACAGAACTTTCGGACAGAGTATGTAGGTTTGTCGCTGTTCGAGTCAGCATTTGAAATGACGTTTTTATGGATTTGAAGCGGTAGTTTGTCTGGCTTGCGGCAGTTACCTGGCACTTTGTGCGTGCCGGACTTTTCAGCAAAAGAAACGGGGGACAACCGAACTACTTACTTTGCAACCAGGTTCGCGGCTTGACAGATTCGGCTGCACGACTAGCGATGCAACTTAGTCCCTTACCTTACTTCCTGACTGCTGTGACACTCAGCCCACAGCCTGACCCAGAAATGTAATTCAAGACCAGAGCTGCTTCAGCTTGTGGTCATGAACCGAAGCGTTGAAGCCTGGAGTCTTTCAGTTTTGCATCACAGCACCCCGCTACATCTGGCGAACCCGAAACCCAAACAATGGCCATCAGCCCAAAAAACCCATCTTCAGAAGCCATCTCGGAGAATTCAATTTGGATCTTGAACCTGTGCGTTAACCTCCGTGTTTGCGGTCGTGTTTATTGTTTTGTATGTTGTCGAAGAGAGCATATAATTAAAGTTTGACTTTTGACTTACGGTTGTCGAAGCAGTGTGCGCTTGTCATGCATTTACGTATGTCTTTTGTGAATACTGCTCAAAAATTTAACGAGTACATATTATGTGCGCACACCGACGCACGTCCATGTGTCGATCGATTCCTGGACTCGGCGGCATTCATGCAACGCAGCAAAGCGAAGCCTTAGTTATTTACGTAATTTAATCTAGAACCTAGGTGCAGGCGACGACTCTTCCAAAGTCTCCGCCGCCTGAAAGCAGCGCAGGATCTGCAGAGCATGCAGGCCAGGGAGTGTCAGTGTTTAGCTGAGGCTTATGAGATGGTGGGGATGCGGAAGATTTTGCACATTTCGTTGAGGGTTACTATCACTTACGGCTTTTTGTTTATGGAGCTTGGCCTAACGACGAAGGTCTAGGCACTAATACCGAAGCCTAAATAGTTATGAGTTTCCCGTGGTGGCTCTCGCCCTGCAAGTGGGGGGGACACTCGAACATATTTGCTATAATGAGCATTATCAGCATTAGTATGTTTTTCCTTCTGTCATTGGACAAAAACGTTCCACGAATTTGGGCCCTGTGCATTGAACAGTCAAGTTTGGATGCATTCGGCATTACATGTGGGCAGAGATGTGGGTTCGTCATAAGACTGCAGAGCTCGGAGTTAGTTTGAGCTGGATATTGAAATTGCGGTAACAGCTTCGCGAGCACAAGCTTTTTGCTAGGACAAATCAGACGTAAAACCCAAGCTCAGCAAAGCTCCTTCTCAGTCTCTTCGGTTGAAGTTTCTTGCAGGCGACCTGCAGCTTTTGGACCTGCCGGATTTGAGAGAGGCGCTGCAAGAGGGCTCGGAGAACAGGTAGGCAGTCTGCGCGCTTCAGGAACATGGCTGAACAGCATTTTGAGGTACCAAGCAGTTGAGGGTGTGGGACGATAAGGCTTAAGAGCTAACTCACGCGAACTCCGACTCCCAAGGTAAAGTAGTGCGCAGAACATCTACTACCTTCCCTGCACGGCACGCTTATAAGAATCGGGGATCGGTTTGCATTTGCGAAAGCGGTGTGCTGCTGTTGAGGTTTTCGTGGGGGAGTTTCGAGATGTTCGCATGCCTCAGTTTAACCAGAGTCAGCTAGAGGCCCTGTCCGGAAATATGGGATCACATCGCCCCCACTCCGGAAGCCGTATCAATGTTGGCTCAAGCTTGTCCTTCCCGAAATGCAGACTCTTGTACTCACCAGTTTTACGCTGCACGAACGCGAGCTCCCAAGCCCGAAAGCTGCACGGCAAGCTTCAACAGTTGTCTCATGACCGAGCAGTAAAGAGAGGATAGTCCAACCTTGCAGCCCAACTGCAACAACCTCTCAGTGAAAGAGGAACTACCTCTTGGCTATACCTGACATGAATCTATGTCTTACTTGTATGTATGTCCCTTCCAAAAAGGTCCTCATGAATCTTTGAGCTCGAACCTCAAGCCACACATGACCCAATCCTCAAGCTCCACCACCTCCGTCCGATTCTTGGACTCCTAGTGCTAGGGCTCATGCAAGCCCTGCAGCCAGAAGCAGGACGAGCACGGCATCAGCATCTAGCTGACCATGCATGCCGGACAAGGCCACCTGGCGAGTTCGAGATGCCGCGGGGCAAGGGAATGCACGGTGTGTGTTGGGGCTGTCGGCTGTATGATCAGTAACCAGGATTAAGGTTCCTAGCTTCTAACTTTGACTCAATGGCGGGCTTGTGTTCCGTTTTTCCACATTGGTGTCCACTAGCTGTCAGCTTGGGTTGAAGAATCCGTTCCACGGTGCTCTGGTCGGAGGTCCGTGGTGAGATGGGTAGTTGTGTTGTAGGTTTTTGGTCAGGAGCTCGCGGTCCAATTCGTGGGTTCCGCTAGGGAGGGGCCACGTGGTTCCGGGGTCCGAAGGGTGGTTTGGCGGGTACTGCGTTGTGAGGTCGGTAGTTGTGTGGTGGTGTTTCTTCATCAGGGTTATAGAGTCGTACTTGTGGATGTAACATGACCGGCTACGGTAAAAGTTTCGTGCAGGTGGACAGACTTAGGCGTTGTGTCTTCTGGTATGTTGTGGCAGTGTTTGTTTGCTGAAGCAGGCCCTAGTCGAAAACGGAGCCGCACTGCAATCACGATCTGACTGGTTGCTTGGGCCTTATTTGTTTAAACGGTTCTAAACACTTGATGACGTCGTGGCTTTGATTCTCAAGGACTTGATATACCCGCCAGGCTTTCGCACTCGAGGCTCGCATGAACTCTGTCAGCTGCAGGATATCGGGAGCGCGCTTGAGGAAGATCTCCCAACCGGTCCAAAAGTTTTGAAAGGCCAGGGTTTGGGAGTCCTCGATGTTTAACTTGGCATAGGCTCCGGCACATCAACGCGTGTAGGGTATGGAGGTGCGGGGGGTAAGGTGTGATTTTCCTCGGTCTAGGGCTTCGGGGTTGACATTGTTAAACACTGTTGAACACAATTCTTCATTCAGGGTTGAACTGGCAGAGGGTCCGGAACGTCAAGGCCTGTAGGGTGTAGTTTAGGACTTCGGGGTTGAAGTTGTTGGTCATCACGGTTAGGCGTCGAACGGTTCATATTTCTGGGGTGGAGAAGCTTTGGCTTCATGGCACTGGACACCGACGTTTAAGTAAGGTTGCAAACAGGAGCCCAAACCCTGGCCACAAGCGGTTTACTGAGGGAACATGGCCGTGGCAGGGCCGGCTCACAAAGGTTTTGTTCACGTTCAGCTGCTGCGTCCCAATCGAGCTTTCATCTCCTTCGGGTTGCAGCCTTCTTACCAGCATCAATCAAATCGCAGCGTCATGTCCAACAACCTAAAGAGCTTTCGCACTCAGGAGGGATGTGATGGAATGAAGGGCGTTTGCCACCCGAATGGCCAAAGGAATCAAGCCTCAGTGCACAAGGTTTGTAGTGTACAACGGAACCTTGCGAGTCAGTTTTCAGGTCCGAGACGCGGTTTGGCCCTCATGCATGTACGACGGACCTCAAGCATAAGGGGATGGACACGAGCTGTCGGTGTGAGATTCGGTGTCAGCAATTCGTTTTGCATAAAACAACCGGGTTGTGGGCTCTGCAAATGTTCTGCACATGAAAACCAGGACGACTGATCGTTCCATCTCCTTACACTACATCTTGAAAGGGTTTCGGCGATCAAGGCTTGGCACAATATACAGAAGTCGCCACTATTCCTTGGAGTAAAAACGAAAATCTTCACGGTGTAGAGGTTGTTCCAGGCGTTCGGCCCCTGACATCGCTGGCCTCGTGCCCAAGGCACAATGTCCAGCAGACCGACGAATTGCCTACATTTGTTTAGTTTTGTGCCGTCTTCGAAACGAATCTGGTACGATTGATGACATCTTGCGCGCCGTGCAAACAAAACTTTATTGGAACGCTTATTGGGTTTTGGGTTTAGAGCTGAGGTAAGTCATTCCGCCCCGACCGACCCCACGTGCATTTGGCAGCCAGCAAAGCAAGACAATAACCGCACCTTGCGACGGTTTCACGGCTGAGCGCAAAAGCTTGAAAGCGGAGTGCAACGTGATTTGCTTTTTATGTTCTCCATCTTCCTGGGCAGCACCTAGGCTGGTTGAACCGCAGAGAGGCCCAATGGGTTCAATTGAAATGGAGGAGAATACACTCGTTTGACAACGTTGCACGATTCCAACAGGGCTCAGGGTTTGGTGCATTTTTTCTGCTTGGGGTCTGGGGCGAAGCAAGGATTCGTGAACAATGGGGAAGGGGTTGAAGTAAACCGAGGTGACAGATTTAGGATTTGGGCCGGTCGACTCTTAACCTGGTTGTGTTTAGGGCCTGTGGCGTTCCAAGGTTGAGGATTTGCAAGGGAGTCGAAGGTTTTCCGTGTTGAGGCTTTCAAGAGGGTGTTGAAGGTTTTGGAATTGCATCTAGTCCCCATCGAAACTTGTTAGCATCATGCTTTTTGGCCAAGGATCATGCCGAAGTAAAAGTAATACTAGTAATATTAGTAACAAACATCAGGGCTTTCACAGGGATTAAGTGAAATGAAGGGTTGACAACCCGCGAAAGTTCCTAAACCGTGGCTCTGATTCGCTCAGCTCCGAGACCGGAGCATACCGGAGCCGCCGATTGGGCGAAGGTGAGGGTTTCTGGTTTAGGTTTCTAGTTTAACAGCATCGCGGTATTTGCATTTCGGAGGCAGGTGCGTTTCATGAAGATTTTCAAAACTGGGCTCTGGCTTGAACGTGGCTTGCAAAAGTTGGACTCTGGAGGCTAAACTGTCATCGTCCAGGGCCCCACCGCGGCCTTGCGCCTTCTACGCCACCCTAAAAGCCTTTCGTTGAAAACAAGCTTTAAACTTTAAGCCCCACAACAATCGCTATAGACCTTGCCAGGCTTTGTCCGAGTGTGAGTGTCACAAGAACCCCACAACCTATAGACCTCGACTGCAAGCCCTTGTGGAAGATCCACCCTGATCCGAAGTGTTTCGAGGACAAAGTTGCGCCTCCTCCCCCTTGAAATTCTCCGGCTCCAACCTCGACGAGGAGCCGACTCCAAGCAAAAGTTTGCAGGGTTTAAGTGAATTGAAGGTGTTGACCCCCGCGAGGGTTTAAGTGAATTGAAGGTGTTGACCCCCGCGAGGGTTTAAGTGAATTGCGGGTGTTGACCCCCGCGAGGGTTTAAGTGAATTGAAGGTGTTGACCCCCGCGAGGGTTTAAGTGAATTGAAGGTGTTGACCCCCGCGAGGGTTTAAGTGAATTGAAGGTGTTGACCCCCGCGAGGGGTTAAGTGAATTGAAGGTGTTGACCCCCGCGAGGGTTTAAGTGAATTGAAGGTGTTGACCCCCGCGAGGGTTTAAGTGAA
>CAJNDT010001052.1:2500-5000 GCA_905221615.1 Symbiodinium sp. CCMP2592
GGGGTGGTGCTTGGTGGGTGGTCACGCACCACTAAGCAAAGCACCCGAAGAAGTCTTTGACACACCACTAAGCAAAACATTTCAATACGTTTTTAACGTGTGGTGGGTGGTGGGTGGTGAGATGGGTGGTGGGCGGTGGGTTGTGGGTGGTGCACAGGTGGTGGGTGGGGGCGATAGGGTTTAGGGTTTTGAAAATTCGGTAGTGGATGTTTTGTTGAGTTAACTTTGATCGAGGGTTTAGGGTTTGTAGGGTCAGAAGGTTTGAGATTAAGGGTTTTTTGGGGTGGATGTGTTCAGGGTTTCTAGGCTGAGGTTTGCGGTTTGCAGGTTTTCTCGTATTAAAAGGTTAGGGGTAATTGAGGGTTGCGGGCTCGGGGTTTTAGGGGTTTGAGTTTTTTGCCAGAAGGTTTTGGATTTAAGATTAAGGGTGTCAGGATTTGGGGTGTGAGGGTGCTCAGGGTTTAGGGGTTTGGGGTATACGGTCTAGGATTTTAGATGCGGTGGTTGAGGGTTGGGAAGGGAGGGCGTTCGTGGGTTTAGGGTTTAAGGGGTTTAGGGTATGAGGCTTAGGGTTCGAGATTCGGGGATTTAGGGTTGGGGTTGGAAGGTGTTCACGGTTTAGGGGCTTAGGGTATAAAGGTTTGAGTTTGGGATTCGGGGGTTTGGGGTTGGGATGGGAGGGCTTTCAGGGTTTATGGATTTAGGGCTTTAGGGGCTTAGGGTAAGGGGCTTTGGGTTTGAGAATGTGGGTTTCAGGATGTGGGATGGGCGTGTGTTCAGGGTTGATGGGTTTATGTAAGGGTTTACGGTGTAAGGCTTGGGGCTTAAGGTTTGGGGTTTCAGGGTCGGGGTTTCAACTAAACTTCGACTCCTTTGGCGGCGCTTTTTTCACCGGGCACTGAACAATTTTAAACGCCCGGTGAAAAAGCGCCACCGAAGGAGTCGGAGTTTAGTCGAAACTTCGATCAAACTTCGACTCCATCGGTGGTGTCCTTTTCACCGGGAGCTGAAAATTGTCAGCTCCCGGGGAAAATCCGTCGCCGAAAGAATCGAAGTTTAGTCGAAGTTTCGACTCAACTCCGACTCAGCGAATCGAAGTTTAGTCGAAACTTCGACTAAACTTCGATTCGCTGAGTCGGAGTTTAGTCGAAACTTCGATCAAACTTCGACTCGCCGAGTCGAAGTTTGATCGAAGTTTCGACTCCGGAGTCGAAGTTTGATCGAAGTTTCGATCGCGAGTCGAAGTTTAATCGAACTTTCGACTCCGGAGTCGAAACTTCGATCAAACTTCGACTCGGCGAGTCGAAGTTTGATCGAAGTTTCGACCAAACTCCGACTCAGCGAATCGAAGTTTAGTCGAAGTTTCGACTAAACTTCGATTCGCTGAGTCGGAGTTTAGTCGAAACTTCGACTAAACTTCGATTCTTTCGGTGGCGGATTTTCCCCGGGAGCTGAACATTTTCAGCTCCCGGTGAAAAAGACACCACCGATGGAGTCGAAGTTTGATCGAAGTTTCGACTAAATTCCGACTCAGCGAGTCGAAGTTTAGTCGGAGTTTCGACTAAACTTCGATTCGCGGAATCGGAGTTTAGTCGAAACTTCGTCTGAATTTCGATTCCAAGCCCAAGTCCTCTGATAGCGCTTTCGGCGCCGGGCACATATTTTTCAGTGCCCGTCACCGGAAACCCACCATCCGCCACCACACGCCACCACCCACCACCCACCACCAACACAACCCAGCCCAACCACCCAACCCACCACGACATACCACCACCGACCACCATCACCACCCACCACCGCCGCCGTCACCACTACCACCACCACCACCACCACCACCACCACCGCCACCACCGCTCGCCAATCGCCACGCCACCCGCCAGCCGCCAGCCGCCAGCCGCCGCCCGCCACCCACCACCCACCACACCACCACCACACACGCCACACGCCACACACCAACCACAAAGCACCACCCACCACCCACCACCCACCACCCACGGCCCACCACCCACCACCCACCACCCACCACCCACCACCCACCACCCACCCCCACCACCCACCACCCACCAGCCACCACCCACCACCCACCACCCACCCCACCCAGAAAACCACCTACCACCACCCACCACCCACCACCCTCCACCCACCACCCACCACCCAACCACCATGCACCCACCCACCACCCGCCACCCCCCACCCCACCACCCGCCGCCCGCCCTCCCTGCCACCGCCACCGCCACCACCGCCGCCACCGCCGCCACCGCCACCACCACCACCACCACCACCAACACCACCACCACCACCTGTATATGTATGCTGTATGCATGTACGTATGTATGTATGTATGTATGTATGTGTGTGTGTGTGTGTATGTATCAATATCAACCCAACCTGCCAAACCCTTGAACCGCCCAAATGTTAAACCCATAACAGTCCTGGAGCTCCTAAACTCCTAAATCCACGTAATCGGAACTTCTGAAGCCCTAAACCCTTGAACACCTAG
>CAJNDT010001052.1:15000-70000 GCA_905221615.1 Symbiodinium sp. CCMP2592
TATTGTTAACAGCATAAGAGTATATGCAGTAGTTTCCGTAGGAGTATCAATACTTATGTAAATCTTGGTGTTGGTATAAACAGTGTGATTGGTATTAGAAATAGTGCTAGTGCGAGTGCTAATATTAAAATGAGGTTATGTATTCGCATGAACGTTTGTCTTATATTAGTATTACTCCTGATTACATGAAAATACTAACAGATAAATACATGCATGAGCTAATGTATTTGTACTTTAATATAGTGGTATGTACATTTATGTACATTGGTATATGCAGGTGTGTATTAGTATTGGAATTAAAATACACTACTACCAATATGGGCATAATTATTGATATGCGTAGGAGTATGAACGTCAGTATTAATCATTATTAGTATTTGTTATTTGTATGGTGCCTATTCGTATTGGCTTAAAAAAGTGTAAATATTAGTGTTAATGCTGGTATTAGCTTGGGCAGTCAGCAAATGATCAATGTCAGAATGAGTATTGGTAATAGTATTCGTAGGAGTACCAATTTAGAAAAATAGATAAACACTGGCAATCGTCTAAACAGACCTTGCCTTTGCAAGTGAGTCGTAGTGCATGGTCTGTCATCCGATGGGTTACAATCAGCCCATTGAAAATCAATTCCAGAAGTTCCAAAATTTCCAAAATTTCCAAAATCTCCGAAATCTCCGAAATCTCCGAAATTTCAAAATTTCCAAAATTTCCAAAATTTCCAAAATTCCAAAATTTCCAAAATTTCCAAAATTTCCGAAATTTCCAAAATTTCCAAAATTTCCAAAACGGCCCGACCTAGCCGACAGGATTTTTCCAAAACATAAGGGCGGACTTTTTGGAAGTTTTGGGAAAATTTTGGAAATTTTGGAAATCCGGAAAGTTAGGGGAGAGAATTTTGGAAATTTGGGAATTGAGTTTTTGAAAGCTGAGTGCCACCTCCCCCCGATCACAGACCATGCGCTACGACTGAGTTGAAAGGGCATGGTCTGTCAACGGGTCTCAGTCTTTTGGTGGTTCCACAGATACGTTCGGAGGGCTCAAACTCGATACCCCGGAAAAAGCACGAACACGCCGGTGGGAGCGATGTTTTGAAGGGGATGGTCTGTCATGGGGGGGTGACCAAATATATATATATATATATATATATATATATATATATATACATACCTATACATTGCTTATAATATATATATGTATATATATATATATGTGAACTTATATATGTACACATATTCATGAACATATATATATGTATGTATATATATATATATATATGTATGTATATAAATATATATATATGTATATGTATATATGTATATATATACACACATGTTTGCATGTATTCGTATATACACATACACATATGTATTTATATACATATATACACATATACACATATGTACATATGTACATATACCTTTCTTTCGGACGCTGCAAAGGAAGTCTTCGCTTGGCGGGCTGTTGGGACAGGCAGCTAACCTGGCTCATAGAGCATCGTGATTTCACGACTCGAAACCGTGCTTGGAGAGTCCATCATCCGTCGATATTCAACGGGAACGACACCTGGCACGGATGCCCCACTGAATGATAGAACACTCAATCGTGCTGGTAGAGATATAACATAGCTTGCTTGAAGTACCTTCTGTGGGATAGTGTGACCTGCTGCGGTCTTTTCGCATCATCACAATAGCGATGCACGGGCTCCGACTCGTGTGCGAAGAGGAAGGCCCTATAATGCCCCGATGCGGGTTCGGGTCCCAGGTGCACAATGATGGCCCTCAGTAGGTACGTACAGAGGCTGGTATTCAGGGCAGAGGCGGAGGCGTCAGCAGTATGGTCGAACCGCGGGATGTGTATCCGAGGATCAGGGATGATGGGAGTGCAATCCTTGCCCAACCCTGAAACATCGGCAGAACGATTGACCTGCAGGGCTAAGAGCTGCGGCTCACAAGTGAGGGCAGTTGCCCCATCAAAAGCCTGATGGCACCAGCTGTGAATAAGTCGTTGCAGGGTTAACATGCCATGAATGCCAGATGCAACCTGAGCCGGCGGCTCAGGAACGAAAAGCGGCCATGACACCCCGCGATCTCGGACCTGATAGCCCAAGGCACCATGTAGCGCAGAGGCAGAGGCTTCTGCTGCAGGGACAGTGAGGCGACATTGCCAGCCTCCGGCAGTGAGGTCTGGAATGACAAACCTTCGCACAAAGAACAGGTACTCCGCAACATCATGCTGTGAGTGGGGCTGGTGCCAGCTCGCATGCAAAAGATTCCACTGTAGATTGGTCCATAAATCAGAGAGGTAAGCCTGCGCACACATTCGCTGCATGATCGCATGCGTGGCCGCCGTCCAAGGGACCAAACCTGAGGGAAGGTGTGAGAACAGCCAGCAAAGCGCAATGTGGGTGGCATTGGCATAGCAGTGATTACTGGAGTTAGCCAAGCAAACATCCGGCAGAAGTAAGGCGGTAGCAATCACTGGCGCTGAAGCATTTTCGCCATCTCGATGGCAAGAGGGGACCTTCCCATCCTTTCCATCCGCAAAGACCCTCCGACCAGTTGCCAAAGGGAGGAGTGCGTGAGGGTCGACAGATGAGAAAAGAGAATCGCCGCTTCCTTGGTTTGAGAGCCTGCCTGGAGCAGAAATGGGATCGTTGGCCCGTGGAGGGGACCCGACAATTTCTGAGTGGCATGGAAGCGCAAAATGGAGAGGGAGCGAGGCAGACCGCCTGCAGCTCCTCCAAGGTCTTGACCATCTTGGAGAGGGGGACCGGGCGACGGTCCTCTCGAGGCTCCAGGCGTTTTTCTTCCTGATTGTACACCAGATAGGGGATGAGGAGCTCGTCGCCGTCCGCCTTCCTGGGCAGAAAAACCTGAAGCTTGTTGGCAAGGTCCAGTTGCTCCTGCGACAGACACACCTTCTGAAGACGCTCCACCAGGGTACCCATCATGGTCCGAAAGAGGAAAGCTCGAGGGGGCATCTTGATGTCGTCCTTTTTCTGATTTTTTCATCTCGTGCCAGTGCTCCGACTGCTTGACTCACTAGTGACATCTGGCTGTCCTTCTTGAAGAACATAATGAAGTGTTCCGCCTTGTTCACTCCCATGTGGTCTTCGTGCCTCAGCAGCAGGCGTCCCATCAGGAAGCAGAAGCCCTCCAGCTGCTTGTCCTCCACCATCGAGCCTCGACCCCGAGCCGGGGCTCGAAGTGGCTGGCCCCCCTTCCCTCGGCCGCCTGAGCCACCTTTGGAGGCCGGGCGTCTCCACTTGGATTTGTCTTTGGACTGATCCTCCAACGTCTCCTCCGCTGGCTCCAGCTGGCGTTTCCCCAAATCGAGATCCTGGTCCATGGCAGCTGCTCCCTTCTCGCCCCAGACATATATACATATATACATATGTATACATATGAATACATACATATGTATACATATGTATACATATGTATACATATATGCATATATGCATATGTACATATATACATATAAACATATATACATATATACATATATACATATATACATATATACATATATACATATATACATATATACATATATACATATATACATATATACATATATACATATACATATATATTCATATGTACATATATACATATATACATATATACATATATACATACATACATATATACATATATACATATACACATATATACATATATGCGTATATACATATATACGTATATACGTATATACATATATATATATACACTTATACATATATATATATATATATATATATAGTTATATATATATATATGTATATATATGTATATATATATATATATATATCGATCGCGCGGCAAAGCATGTGGCCAAGCGCGTGCATGAGGATGCTATGAAGATAACTGCAAGCTTTCAAAGGCAAAAGGAGCGGGCACAAGTTTTCCGCTTTGCCGGTGCTGGTGGAGGAGGCCCTCCACAGTGGTGTACAGCAGGTTCTCCCGTTATGTTCAGGGTCTGCCCCAAGGGTTTCCGATCTGGATTGTTTGCGGCGGCCCCAGGGTTTGCCATCAAGCACATTTTTCGACGAGTGCGAGATTTGGGTGGCCCGCCGGTGCATATCGTTACTGCGGCAGCGTTAGGAGCTCCCTGCATTACCGACGGCGACGTTGTGCCGATTCAAGGTGACGGGTTGACGAATGTAACAGATTAGCTGGGGCCCCGGGTGGTTATCTTGGCAATCCTCGCCAGCTCATTTTGCAAGATGCCGATAGCTAGGGGCCGTGTCCGATGAGGTGCGGAAAATCCGAGCTCATGAGCATAATGCTCCTTAGCTGCGCCAGTGAAGTTCTTGCAAGCATCGCTTGGCGAATCTGAAGAAGGCGATTGGCCGTTTGCAGAGAGCCGCCGGGAGAGTCGGGCGCTTTCGTAGGACGAAACAAGCCAAAAGCGTGGATGTCGAGCTTCGTGTGCGCCGATGCCTGATCCTCGATGGCAGGCGCGTGAACGCTCTGGTAAGAGCACCGCCCAGTGACAGAGCTGGGGTCGTTGGCCGGTGGGTGACTTGCATTCGCCCACGCTGGACAATACATCTGGAGTGGCGATTGTTTCCAAATATGCTTGTCTGTTCCCGAGGGGACTGAACCATCATTTTTTCTCTGCCGACTCGAGGACTTGCCGGCCGACACCATGGCTAGCCCGGGTCTGAAGTCCTGCCGATGGGTTTCCATGTTTTTTGCTATGCTGTACAGGCGTTGCACGTGCAAGCATGCGTCGATTCACTAGATTGTCCCAATCGGTTTGTCTTAACTTCATCATCAATTTTGTCCATGCCTTGCCTTGACAACACGCGCACCTCGTGAAGGAGACACTCCCAACGTTTTACGTTCATGGGGAGGTCAGCGCCACCACTCTTTTTGCCACTCCTTGACGGTCAGGCTGGCTTGGTCATGCCCGGATGCCTGTAACATTTGTCGCACAGCGAGGGTAAGGGCACGAGCTTTTTTAAGAGCGGCTTGCTCTCGCAAGTCGCTGCCACCGCCCGGACTTGACAACCTGGAAACCCGCAGCCGCAAGCATAAAGGTTGGAACTTCAGCTGCTGTGGCAAGGTCGGTTAAAGGATCCCCGAGAGAGGCGCCCACTCTTCGATAGGAGTGCGCTTGTATCTCCATCTTTCCTGCTCCTGAGAGCATGCTACTTCCCTGACCAACGCATTCTTAAACCTCCGGGCGATGCATCCGCCACCGTCCCCAGAAACCGACGTCGGAAGGATCCAAGAGAAAGTCTCAATCAATTTGGCCAAGGGTCCTTGCTCTTGCAATCCTTCGCAGCCAAGTCGTAGGCTCTGCGGATGGGAGCTTCGTGTGAGCCCGAAGATCCGGGCCATATTATTTGCCTGCAACCTGGTCGGTGGATGCCCTCTGAGCTTAGTGTCGCTGGCGGGCCATGGCGAAGCGAGCAGGCTACCCTGACTCCGAAGGGCAACACACAGCCAAGGCTTGTCAACGAGTCCCAACCGAACCTCCAGAAAAGCAAACATCCAACAAGACGGTCGGTTGCAGGAAGATTGTCAAGAAGCAGGTCTGCTCAGAACGAAGGAGTGTGGTAGCAGCGTTCTCGGTTCCCGCGGGGAGGTAAGCAGCTTAAGTACTTGAAGAGTCAGAGAAAGAGCATCAGGTCGGAACAGGCAAATCAGTATGCGTACTACCTCAATTAACAAGTTTAAAGACGTCCGCACGGAATACGGCCGGTTTTCGGGGGCCACCACAGGGGAGTCGACCTGCTGCTCCTTTCTTCGGTCGCGGTCGTAAAGCACCAGTGACAAGTGGAAAGGCACCCTGCTCAGGAGAGCCGGGAATGCGCGGAGGGGTTGGAGAAAGGAAGTCCTGATTCGAATAAGCATGGCGGCTTTCGGAATCGCCGTGCGAATGTTGAGCCAGCAGCAGAAGCTTATGACGCTGGAAACAATAATTAAGCGGCCTTGTCACTGAAGTCGAAGCACCTCGTGCCTTCGGCGCTACGTGTGGTGGTGGTGAAGGACGAACAGGACAATGTACCAGACCGGACGGGAGTTTTCAGCAACTTACTTCTGTTGGATCACCCACGAACGTCCGGGTGGCTTGGCACAGCACTGATGAAGCTGGGGAACGGCACGAAAGGCAACGATCTGCTGCGCAGTGTGACCAACGAGCAGTACTTAAAGGCTTTGGCTGGGGAGACCTGGGCTGACACTTACCGGCTGCGGCATGGAGGGGCCACAGACGACCTGAAGACCAACACCAGACAGCAGGAAGCGCGGTCGATGGAAGACGGACACCTCGGTCAGACGGCAAAGTGGGAAAAGTTCAGTGCGTGCTTAGTAAAATGCCCTAAGTCCACTTCGGCAAGAGTGGAAAATGGCTCCCCCAGCAAGCCGCTCAGAACTGTTGACAGGATGTGGTAGACTCACCTCAGAGTTCCGCAAAGCTGGTATCCCTGCTTATGCCATAGATATCTGCTTTTGGTTAGGCATGCCCTGTAACACACAAACACAAAACACAAACATTCGACTTTTAACGCGAGACCCATGCATGTGCGGGGCGTTTGCCCCTTCAGCGCTAGCCTAAACCTCGCGAAGCTGCGGAGATCGGCACGTTCACAATCTGAAACACTAGACGAAAGCAGCGTACCTAGAAGGAGATAGCCCTCAAGGGCAATAACAGGCTCTGTGCCGTCTACACTCTGGTGATTTTTGCAATGCAACGCCGTGGTGAAAGGCCGTAGCCAGAAAACCCAAGTGGCCTAAAAAGAACTAAGGGCGGAGGGAATAACCCAAACATAGGGAGCCTAAGGGGGAGGGATAGGACGAGGCCTCTGCTACAGCCAAACCACAGCTCAGTAATTAAGGCTTCTGCCACACTCGTGCACTGAAAGTTGGGGCAAGAGGCCTGCAGGGTAAGCACCGAAGCAACGACAAAGCTGTAGCACCTACGGCCCCAAGCTAAACGATAAAACCTAAAACCTAAAGGACGAAAGAGGCCAAAACCCTGCAAACGCAACAAGCGTGTCGGCCAGAAACTTTCGCAGCTGTTTGCGGAAGTATCTTTGGCCTCATTAGCTTGCCTTTCAAACCCCAACAGGAGAACACGCAAGAAACCCGAAAGTTCAAAGACTAGAAACTAAGTTCTGCCACGAGCCACTGCTAGTGAGACGCTCTCCGGAACCTGAAAGGAAAAACCCAGGAAGGAACTACAGCAATAAGCAAAACCTACGATAATGAAATACCCAGCGCTCGAGGTTCCAGAAAGTACCGGGGCACCACTCCAAGACTGCAGAGCGTGTGAGACGTGTCTGAAGTCCCATGCGATCACTTTGGTGGCTTTGAGATACTGCAAAGGCCCAAACAGAAAACTGTCTGAGACCCACGGGGCCGCAAGGTATCCAAAGCAGAAGCCTAAACCGAAAGCGGCCAAAACCCAAATCTTGAGATACCAGAGTTTCACAAGGGATCCCTGGTGCGGAATCACAGAGTGCTGCCGGCAGCGTGGTGTGCACAGCACCAGATCGTTGCTTGCCACCTTTCACGCCCGAGCTTGGCGCTTGAGGAAAGCAATAATCGAAGAAACTCTGGCTGCAGATGTTCTGGGTACCGCAGCATCAGGCATCCTGTTCTTATGGATGGTCTTCAGCACATTTCCCGTCAGACCGGCCACTTTGCGATCAATCTCTTCCCAGGTGTGCAGACCTTCACAAGTGATCTCCTCTTCGAGTAAAGCCTCGACTAATTTCTTGGTCTTGGCAGAAATAGCGTCTTGGGGTGGATTCGAAGAAGCAGCTGGAGCACCATTAGGAGCTTGAGTGGGGGCTGCCGGGAGCGCTCCGCTGGGGATTGCTCTCAGAATCCTGGCCTCTAGCTCTTGAAACTGCGCCTCGGTAGCTCGCTGTTGAGCTTCCTTTGCTTCCTGTTCTGACTTGGCTCTGTCCTGCGCTTCATGATGTTCGCGATACGCGCGAAGTTCACGCAACTCAGCAGCATAGCGATGCTCAGAGCTTCGATGTATGGAATTGGAACGACTTGAACTGTGGCGGCGTCCACGCCGACTCCTGTCTCTGGAAGACGCAGAATTGGACCTTGTAAGACGATCCAAAAGCTCGATGGCACGAAGAACCCTTGCCACCTCCGTAAGACCATTGATCGTAACCTCTGCTTTTCCAAGACTGACTGGAATCTTCATTGCCTTTTCGCGAAGGCCAACCAGCGAAAGCTTGAATGACCACACATGCCAGCAAGAGTAGACTCAACGAAGCCACCATGCTTCTGATGTGCCTCTAGCTTCGTCAGAACCAAAATCTAGCCGGAAAATTGTTGATATCACGGATCACGGGCACGAGCGTGTTGTCACAAGGTAGGACTGCACTCGAAAATCCAAGCCACACATGCTGAGAGATTGCATACTGTATGTAACCATCTTTGCGGAGCTGCGAAAGATTGAAAAACTGTGAAGATCTCGTCGCTACGTAAATCCTGTCTGTGGGAGCACTGCCACAATTCTGAACAAATGCTATACATGTTCATTGTTGCGGCAGTTCCCGCGTTGGTCAATGCTACGTTGTGTTGCGCATGAATCTCCAAGCGAAAATCCCGAAAGTTGCATACTGTTTGTAATCATCTTTGTAGATGCTGCGCAGGACCGAAAGGACTGATTTGTAATTCCAACCGCCTTGCTTAAACTCATAAAGTACACTCAAAAGGGCACGATGCCATTCGGCTTGGACCGGACCAATCTCGACCCAGCGGCGAAACTTTCCAAGTAACACGTTGCGGACATACGAACTGTTGGCATACCATGGTGGGGGTGGATATAAATGCTTGGTGTTCAGGCCGAGCTCCGCAGAGGTCAAAAAGATCTTCATGTCCAACCAAACAAGTTTGCGATCGTCATCTGAGGAGAAATCGAAAGGTACGGTGTAAATGGATTTGACGGCGTAGGACATGCAATGTGCACAATACACACAGCTGATCAAGCAAATGTCGTCTACATACCTCAAATGTAGAACAGCCTGTCTCCAACCCAACTGAAACCTGTAACCTTCGCTTCTTTGTAGAGCCTCATTTTGTTTCCAACGTCTTTCCTGCCCTCCAAGTACCACGCTCGCTGCGACCTTCGACATCAGACCCCCAATGGGTAGAGACTGCAAAGTAAAAACTTTGTCCCCCACGCTGACTAGACATACCAGCATAGACGCGACGAAAGCACGATACAGCTCTTCTAAAGACCACGTGACCGATCTGCGTGCGAACCGGTTTGCCACACTACTAAACCATGCCTGGCGCTTCCTGCAAGGGTGTTTTACCGTAATGTACCGCTGAGGGCTTGAACAAGTGAAGATGTGGAGGAGTTCCGTAGCTTCCTGGATGGCTTGACTAGCCTCTACCACCTCATAGAACTGACCGGCGTCACCCACAATGCCTTCAAACGCGTGCATGTCACGGTGGCAACGGCAACATCTTGGATGGGAGGGCCAAGGATTCACAGGTAGACTCGACATAAGATGCAACTGATGGGCCGCGTCTTTGAGGGACCAAACGTCACTTGTGCCACCAAAATGTTTTAGCAATGTCTCCCAACCACGATGGAGGCTTCGCCATAGTCGCCGTCGGGGCCAAGAGGCGTAAGATATTATCTTACGAACACAGCTGTGACGATGCTTTCTGCAAATTCTGACGCCGCCAAACCAACACTTACCCTTTAATAGTGATGTAGCAATGGGGTAGTAGCCAACACGTGGCACGTAGTCCCAACTTTGGACTTTGAAGCCAAAGACTGTCCCAACACTTGACAAAGCAACGACAATAGCCAATCATTAGCGGATTCTGCCGTCAAGGCTGTCAAGCACCATGATGTGGCAATCAAAGCAAAACTAGCAACGAGACGGGTATACACTGGTTTGGGCATTGCCCACGCAAACTTCTTGTTTTTGTCGTCCGGGATCAAAGCAGGATCATGCAGAGATACCGTGACTGTGGAAAGCCGCCGAATAGCTCTCATAAGAGGCTTGAGTGTCGCTTACATGTTGCCAATGAGCATGAAGACGAACTGGTATTTTATGTGGAATGCTTCGACAGGTTGCAGTAGAACTGGCACCAAAAGCTTCGTCAACCTGTCCTAGGCACATACCAACCTGCGAGACGAAGGGTACGCGCTCTGTCACCCGCCAATTCTTGTCAATACAATACATGTTTGCAGAAGCGACCTCTGGAACGCTTGGGGGCGCAGTAGGGAACCTCATGTGTTTTGCCAGTTGGGAATGGTTCCATCTGTCACTAAATAAGGCTTCCCGTGTAACCACAACCTTGAAACGAGAAGACATCCACTTGGCGGCCAAAACATTTCCATGCGAGGCAACTCTTGAGAGTTCAGCAATATGTGCATGCACCAAGTTTGTGAAACATACATGTGGCACCACGACCTGTATATACTTGCTTGTCCAATAGCCTCTTGCCATAAGCCACGGATCCAAAACCCTTCTCGCCATAGTGCGCTGATGTGACTTCGGAAGTTTCCTCAAGCATAGTGCACAACGAACAGCAGCATTTCTGTCAAAAGACTCTGCATCTTTCCACGCGAAAGTGCACTTGCTTGTAGCCAAGAACAACATAAACAAGGGCCTGAAACGATCTTCAAAAAATATTCAGGGGACCTCTGAAACCAGAATCTGCATGAAGGCGCTGCTGGAAAAGACGATAAGCATCCTTGAAACTGAAGTTCCATGGGCAAAACTGGGGCTGCTCAAGGCCTTCCCTCACGGATATCTGCAGAGTATGTTCGCGGCAATAGCGATTGAAAATATTTACGGTTCTGGAAGGGTCAGGTTGACCAGGGTTGGCTCGCAAGGGTTTTGGAGGTCGTTTCCGAACGTAACAAGTGACAGTCCGGGACGGTGTCTTCTTTTGTCGTCCATCGCTGCGAGGGCCATGAGCACGGATGTCAAAGGTCTCCAGGGCTCGAATACAACTTTCCGCACCAACTGCAACGATCATGAAGAAAGATGACTCAGGTGACACTTTGCGTGCAAGACGGTACCGCAACTTGCCGCCTTCTGGAGACGTAGGACGAACAGTAGCAAATAAATGCTCCATCAAGCGTTTTGAAAGACCACCCTGACTTGGGAGACTGGGTCGCTGAAGATGGCCTATGCCGGTGTAGCGGGTGTTCTCGGTCCACCACTGATATAAGCCAAAAAGGTCGGGGCAGCCATCGATGAAGTTCTTTTGCATGCGAATGACATATGCGAGAGCTGCACCACGGGATGCTGAGTGTGGCAAACCACCCCATTCCAGTGCCGCACGTGCCAACGGGGGCAGGAAACGCAGAACTCGTTGAGCTTGAACGGTCCAATGCCGGGTACGGAGCCAAAACAAACTCTTCGCTGATACAACTGTTGCCAACACGATTTCGAGAGGGGCGCAAGTTCTGTGCGACTTGTGTGAAGAAGGGAAAAACCAACGCACCAAAACTAGATTCATGAGCTGGAGTCGATTCCACGATTTTTGTGGGGGTCGGCGGCAATGCAGATCATGAAGCATCGACTCGAGAATCATGTGAGCAAAAGCTTTTGCGCTCATGTCCAATGCTTGAATATGGGCACGATCACTGTAGAAATCCCCAGAGAAACTTTCAATATCAGATGTAAATATGGAATACAGCATGGCAAAGATGTACGTGGGTTTGGCGTTCATCCAACCAGCTGGCAAGGCCTGAATATGGAACCTGTTCATCGCTTCTGGAATGTTCAGAAACGGCAAAGCCCAAAGCACCGTGGCACTGCTGTAATGCTGCCGGTAAGCAAAAGGCGAGTCACAAACACAAACATTCGACTTTTAACGCGAGACCCATGCATGTGCGGGGCGTTTGCCCCTTCAGCGCTAGCCTAAACCTCGCGAAGCTGCGGAGATCGGCACGTTCACAATCTGAAACACTAGACGAAAGCAGCGTACCTAGAAGGAGATAGCCCTCAAGGGCAATAACAGGCTCTGTGCCGTCTACACTCTGGTGATTTCTGCAATGCAACGCCGTGGTGAAAGGCCGTAGCCAGAAAACCCAAGTGGCCTAAAAAGAACTAAGGGCGGAGGGAATCCACACATGCCCTGTAACACTTTCAAAATCGTAGAGGTCGCCGTAGTGGTCGAATACTGTACTTTTCGAGCAAAGCTTCGGATCCAAGAGATGCTTTTAGCGAGCAGAGCGGCCCTCTGCATCATAGTATCTGAATGCCGTGCCAAAGGCCGGAGTACTTGTCCAAAACTTGATTTTTCGAGCAATCTTGCGATTCCAAGAGACGCATGCATCTGGCCAAAAAAACGCCGAGTTACCTTTTTATGCATCATTGAATTTGTAGCTGTGTGCTGGGCCCGCGTAGCTCACGCATGCGCCTGGCCGCCCGAGCGTCGTACCCGGAGCAGCTGTTGTCTCGAATGTGGCTTACGATGTTCTGTCTGAGAGAAAGAAATGAGGCTGTTTAGGCCGATTGACAGGTCCCGAGCCCGTTAATTACAGATTCCGAACGTAGTAGAGCCTTCCAAAACATTGGTCATCGGTCGGAAGCTACGGACGAATGCGTAAGTGGGTATGTGGAAGGGTAGGTCGGTCGGCCAGGCAATCCGTTGTCGTGATTGCCATGCAGTAGCGATAGAGTGGCAGAGTTCAGGAGCAAGCCTAGCACCGCTGTTCAGCACCGCCACTGTGGAACACGATCGAGCACATTGACATGCTGCTGTATTTACACCATCACATCATGTTGCGGTTCTGGACATGTTGCAAAAGCATGCGTCGAAGGCATGGAACACTCCAAGCCATTCGGTGAAGGCAAGCGTGCATGGAAAAGGGTTTGCATTTTTGTATACAGGATAGGCAGGCACGACAGTCGAAGGTATGAGGTCATGTTCAACAGCGGCCCGCATGTCAGAAAGTCGTGTTGTCACTGTGCATGCCTGAATACACTTGTAACCACTAGCCAGCTTTGGATTTTGACATGGTGCATCGATGCGTTTTTGTGCATGCACTGAACAAGGCTGGCACTGACTGAGCTCGGGTTGTGCCAGATGGTGGGGTAGCAGCGAGGAGGCAGCTTAGGTGGCACATTGCGCCGATTACTTGCCCCCATTTTTTTTGCCACAGCACTGCGTGCACGTGTGACTGCTCCCACAGTAGACATGTTGGGGTCTAGAATAGTCAGCATCTGCTGGCTTCATGTGGTAAGGGCAGTTTCCATGTCGCCAGCTCTTGCGGCATCCCTGGCATGTTTCGACAGGCCTGTTGGTTGTCCTCTCTGCAGTTCGTCGCTTGTTTCACCGGTTGTGAGCGCAGGCTGTTGAAGTTTAGTATGACCGAGGCAAAGTGGCGAGCCTGTCAAGCCACAGTATATTCGGGCCCAGTGGTTTCCCTAAAGACCCCGTAGCCGTGGATGACGTTGCCTTCCATCGTGGCTTGAGGCTTGACAGCTCTGTAGAGGGCAGGCTGACCAGAAGCAAGACTGTTGCAGGCTTTTGTCATCTGCCATGGCATAAAAGTCGGCTGATGCTCCGAATTTGCGGTGAGGGCAGAAATGAGGATGGACAGATTGATGTGTGATTGGCAGTCTTTAGTGTGCGTGCTCAATGTGCTCAGTGCACTGATTGAGCATCTAAGCTGTATCTGGAAACGCTTCCCGTCGTCCGCCTCAGCCCGGTCGCAGGTGAGCAGCAGTGTCCACATCAGGGCCCAATTGGCAGGTCCAGTTTGCACAAACCGAGGAATGTGGCCAGACCGGTTCGGTGTTTGTGCGACAGCGGGGGTTACCCCAAAAACTTCCGCCCACCTTGTGCCAAAATCCAGTGTTGTGGGTGGCCTGGGTGGCCCTGTAGGGCGGGGTGGGTCACTGGGACGGGATTAAACGGACGAAAGAGAGAAGCTCTGACCGCTTGGCTGAGGCCGAGGCGACTGGCAACTCGTACCTTTTTTCATGTTGTTTTTCCATGTCACTGATCAGCATCGGTCCTTACCGAAGGGAAATGACTTCGTGGAAATTTGAACCGCAGGCCTCACAGCTCGAGAGGTTGCCCGCAGCACAGCCTCTCGTCAAGCCGGGTACACAACTTAGCTTTTGCTGCGAAGACGCATAGCAGCATGTACATGTTCCTGGTTGTGAGCAGCAGCCATGAAGACTCCGAGCTGGCTGCATGTCAATGCACAAGATCTTGAAGCAACAGTCAAACGTGTCATTATGCGACCTGTCTCTGGCGTAAATCCATATTCTGTCCTGCCACATTTTCGTTTTATCAAGGCATTGCGATCAGGCGGTCCAAGCTTGTCCCAGACACTGGAGATTCACTTGGATTTTGAGTCCTGCATCTCACCCTTCCCACGAGCAGAATCAGGTGAGGCTGCTGGCCCGGACAGTATGTTCTTACTTTTCAGGTTTGCAGCTGCTCGAGCATTTGCTGAGCTATGTCAGACTTGCGAATTGCGGCAACTGCTCAATGTCCACAACACACACTGAGAGCATGTACGATGTGCTCATCTGAATCTGGGACTGTCTGTTTCCTGCAAGCTTGTCAGGGTCGCCATGCAGCCCCTGAAATCCTGGACAGACAAAATGATTGCGCTAGCAGCATGCCTGCAGTTGATTTATTTTCTTTGCAGTGATTGCCCTGAGAAGATTTAACAGCTAAGTACAGTAGCTTCTTCATGCCATACGCACTACCAGTTGGTTGATTCATCAGATTGGGAGAGCCTGATCTAATTTGCCCTGTCCGCAAGTTGCTGCCGAGGCAGATTCCACGAACAGCGAGAGCGCTGGTTCGAGCGGGCAGACCTGCAAAGCTCTAGGCTGCACCAGGCCTGTCGGATCTGTGACTCACGCGTGCCAACAGATCACCAAGGAAGAGGTGATAGTGAAGTCCAGCAGGGCCCTGCTCATCCACAGCGCAGCATTTCGTTTCAAATTCTTGGATTTGCAAATCGGCCAGGCCGACTTTTGATGGTTTTCCTGGCTATTGCAGCAGAACCTGCAGGAATCGTGCAGGCCTCAGCTGAGGGAATGGCAGGCAAGTAGGAATTCCGCCAGACCGAACAGTCTCTCGAACAGACTCCCTAGCTGCGAAAGTGTCTGATGTGATGCCCACATTGCTGCTGCCTGTGCACTGCTGCCGCTTCCGCTGCTGTGCCACTGCTGCCGCTTCCGCTGCTGGCTGCGCGGCTTCTTGGGCAATTGATGGGTCAGACCGGCGGATGGTGGGTCCCAAAATGCTAGCAGTGGCAACGTTGCCCCACCGTCATGTTCCTTGGAAGTCAGGGAAGCCAATTACTTGCTTTGTCTCAGCAGAACATGTTCTGCAGGTGACAAGATCTGCCGGGCGGTCGGTTGCGAAAGGCGTGCGCGCGCAGCAAGAGAAGCATCTTTAAGCCTATTGGAAGCACTGTGTGTGCTTCCCGTCAACATCAGGTGTTCTCTTCCGGCGAGATCACACCGTAGCTTCTCTGTCTATCTTTCTGTCGTTCTATCTATCTATCTATCTATCTATCGTTCGTTCTATCTATCTATTCATCTCTCTGTCTTACTATCTATCTTTCAACCTCTCTATCGATCTGTCTGTCTGTCTACCTACCTATCGATCTATCTCAATCTCTCTATCGCTCTCTCTTTATCTCTATCTCTGTATCTATCTATCTATCCGTTCATGTTTTTGTTGAAACTTAGATAGCTATCTGTCTGTCTGTCTGCCTGTCTATCTATCTATATAGTAGAGGTTGTGAGGTTAAGTCGAGATCCTCGACTGCAGACATTCCTTGATGGCGGCCGGTGGTGCTAGGTAGCAGCAGAATGAAAAAGCCCTGACTGCTCAATTCAGCTAGCACTTGGCTATGACCCTGCTGGCTCGCCTTTCTGAGCAGGTGGATCAACTCATGGAACGAACAGAGTCGCTCGCAGCATGTCAGCATGTAGGCCGACATACGACGGCCAGCCTGGCTACTGCAGCAAAAGTTGCCGCGACAGTGCAATCCTCAGACGAACACTGCAATCACCCTGGACGAAATCGAATTATTCGCTTCAAGCCGACTCCGGCAAACTTTCCCACGTTCCAGGTGAGACTGCAGGCTCGACGGTGCTTGCGACGGCCCCGGCTGACAGGTGTTGTATCATTCATGTCCACGTGCAAGATTCGCGAATCTAGGAGCCGAAGAGCTTTCCCTTCAAGTGGACGTTGTACGAGAAGGAGAAGTCAATCGGTGTGTGTGCCCTACCTGTATAGCATGTATCACATACGCTTCCAGGACCCAGGATTTAGCACGCAGAACGCAGGCCTGGATGATTTGTAGGCGCCTTATGCGTTGGCCACCATCATGGTTGGTGAGAATTTTCGCTGCATCACGGCCAAACGGGTTGAGACTTGTGGATACGAAGGGTCCGAATTTCGGATACTATGCGTCTGGCTCACGAAGATCAGGATATCTTACTAATGAGTGGCTTTGCCTGACATCGTAGTTGAACTTATCTGCACCACATGATCCAAGGTGCATTTTACTTCCCCGGATACGAGACTGCATGGGACAAGGTATCCAGCTGGGACATGTTCAACCCACGAGATAGTGAGCAGCACGGCACGGCACAACACGTCAAGATGTCTCATTTGTTTGGGTTTGCGGATGCTGCAAATTTGTGTACTTTGTCGCGCCGGGAATCAACTTCAATGTAGTGTCTTGGTGTTTGCCAGCTCCTAAGACAGGATTGCGGCTGCAGCTTCCTGGGCAACTTCTATCCTGCGAGCATCAGCCTCACCATCCGCGGCAAGTCAACACAATTTCGATGCTCGGAGCAGGATGGTCTGACATATATAAAGTTTAGGTCTTAAATATGCTCACAGATATGGGGAACGTTAAATGCTAGGTTTTGCTTCCGGAATGCGTTTCGGAGCAAACAGGCGCCGTGGTGCATCCAACTGTCTAGGAAGTCAAGCAGTCGAAGGCATCAGAGATACAGAACATGGATGAACCACCTATCAGTCCCACGAGCCAGTGGTTCACCTGCTTCAGCCGGCCGAGCATGTCGAGGGCTTGTCCGAGTTGGTACTCCAACAATTTGAAAGAGTGCCTGTCACCCGAGCTCCCAGCAATCAACAACTCGGAAACCACACGTTTGCACCTGATTGAGCGTGATTCCGGCGAAGACTCTATGGATGGGCTTCCCTTTACAAGTTCGTTGATCATGTTGATCTGAACAGGGCCCAAACCGCAGCATACTCAGTGAGGATCGGACGGCTGTGCTAAGGAAATGCTGAGGCAGCCTTTCAAGCCTGCAAGTTTCCTGCGAGGGCATCCGAATTCGCAAGTTGCGTCGCTTGGCTCCATTGCTGAATGCCGGAGGGTATGATTTCGAACTTATACTCCCTCCATCCTTGGGTGATGGAGTCCTGCGAGCTAGCTGAGGCAGCGAGGTAAGTGTGGTGCGACATGTTCTTACCAAGCACCCCTGAGCTATCAGTAACGGGCCGATTCAGCATTCCTTTGGTTCGTGATCTATCAGTCAAAGGGTAGGGAAAAGAAGGTGCCCGATGACGCGATGTACGTTTAGGAATTGCAATGAGGGTTGTGCTATGACGCTATGACTCTATATATCTGCAACTACACCAAGGATGGATGGCAGGCATTCCGACTTCGATCCGTGCCTTGGTACTGTTCCAAGCGACTTCAGATCTGCATGCACCAACCGCAATGGTGTATCAGGCGAACCTTACAGCTTCATTGTCAGCGCTTGGATGTCCGCGTTTTCGTGTAGAGTTAGGTAACAGGCTTTTCACAGCTGGAGCGAGCACGGTAGCCTCCGTGCCATATAGCAACTCACAGGATTGCGCTGGTGAGGGAGAAGCAGATGCACGCTTTGGCGGCTTCGGTAGCAGCATGGCATCAAAATGACATGTTGTATCCCATGTGTTGAAAAGACATGTGATATGCTTCCGACATGCTGCATGTCTCTGTCGGCAGGTGCTCGGAGGTGTCATGCATGTCTCAAGGATAGGCACGTTCAGCAAGGCGCCAAAGTTGCAACGCTGGTTTGGCGACGTTCCCACATGGTAGCGTTTCTTAGTGTTTTGCCTCGAGTGCTTTATCAATACGTATGCGGCTTGCCTCAGGCAGTCGAGTGCATTCATTAGCACCTTCGCACACGGCACGAAAAGCCGTTTCCATCACTGGAGCTTCCCGCCGCCTTTGTGCATTCTGCGCTTCCGATTAGATCAAGCTTCAGGGTGGATGGTGTAGAGTGTCAATCCGATTTGGCTTGCCGGGCTGTCTTTGCGTTGACTTCGATGGATGCTGCAGGCAGGTGATAAGCTCGCCTGAAGATTCCCTGGTTAGTTAAGTACCACCTGAGACTGGCAATCTGAAGTCTTGGCCGATCCTCCCTTCGATGACCCTTGCCTGATTGCTGCCTCATAGAGGTAACTGGAGAGCAATGCGAGCCGTGCTCATGGAGAAGTTCAAAGATCGGAAGCTGCGAGAAGCGTTGTTGAAGACAGGCACGTCAGCAAGCCTGGGCCTGGACATGATCAGCTAACACTCTGACTTCTTGCAACGCAGGGGGGACGTGTTCCAATGACTGCACCTGAGCGTTCGGTTTATATGAATTTCGCAGTGTGCACGATGGTCGAAGCTCCAAACATGATGTTGGTTGATGCCAGCCAATCTTCAGCATTGCGTGTTGCAACTCAAGGGAAAGCCTAGTGTGCATTTCAAGTCATGCCAAGCGTTCGCGATTGTTCAGGCGATTGTTTCTTGCTGGAGCACAATGAAAGAGTTGGTCGGGATGAGCTGCTCTGACTGCATACCTTCCCCTAGTTCGAATCGGTTTCCCGCTCAGGTTTTTGGACAGGCGTAGGCCAAATCTGCACCCAGGTTTTGGTCTGACAACGGCAATGGAACGGGCGTGCATCTTGGAGTGCGTTTATATAGCCTGTAAGAACGAGTCGCGAGCAAGTTCGATGTTTCCTCCATGTTCCTCCTGCATTTGTTCCGAGAATCAAACCGGGAGAGCTGCGATGTTTCGGAGCTGCGATGCTTGATAGGTGCTGTCCAAGTAGTTCTGCTCGATGGACAGGAATGCGCTCGGCCTGCAGCTCATGTTGATTCGGGAGGACCTGTTGAATGCTGGAGGCAAGCTGCAGTCAGACGTCAATCGGGCCAAGTCGGGCTACTCCAGTCCGTTGATCTTCTGTGCAAAAGAGTGAGACTAGCAAGCCTGTGAAGCAGTTCCAGCCTTGCACGGGAAAAAGATGCTCTGACGAACCCTTGTCCCAAATCTCGTGCGTTGGAGGTGCCACTCGGTGGACACGCTATTTGAAAGACCACGTAGAGCAGGGGGATTCTATCGACGTGGACACTGCATGGCGCCAGCTGGTCAGAGCAGCATCTGCTTCTTTGACGGCAATTTGGCGCATGAAATGTGAGCCGCCGGAACTCAGCCAGAGAGCACTTAGCGACGACATAGTGTTGCAAGTTTGTCAGGCTGAAGTTCGACAACAAGTGCTGAGAAGGAGTTCCCGAATCTGCGTCGGGGGTAGGAATTCAAAGACAGCTAGGGTGGAATACTGCCCAATGATCCTTTGCTTTGACTAGGAGATGCTAGGAGTCTCACCATTCCGGACTTGCCACCAAGCGTTGCGTCGTTCCTAGCATAATTTCATTTGCACCTGGACGCTGATATGGATTCGCCAAGCGGCTCTGGCGATGTGAGCCACCGTCTCCCGCCTGCCATCTTTCCTCTCGCTGCCACGTCACGTCTCGGGTTGTGTCTATGTTTCTGTTTCCCTGTCCAGGTCGTCTCGCTTTTGTCTGTTGCAAGGGTCCCTCCAGTTTCTCGCTTCATCACCGTTTGTCTTAGTTTATGTCCTGCTCTCTATCTCTCTCGACACTGACTCCTCCACTCTCTGTCCTTCACCGCCTCTCTCTCTCTTTGTCTCTTCCACCTGCCTGTATGGCTTTGATTGTCAAGAACCCCTTCCTCGTCGGTTTGTGCTGGCCTTTGCTGCAGTTTGTTTCTGTTGCTCTCGGGGTCTGTATTTTCGTCGACCCATTTTCAGCCGAAACTGCATCGGGAAGACGTGGCATGGTCTCGTCTCCCTGCTCTGCGGCCCTGTGTCTCTTCGTGTGTCTGGGTGTCGGCTGCGTGTCTTTTCAAGGTCGCCCTGATGTCAACCTGTGTCCGTCTCCGAATTACTCTGCCTCTTTGCTTTCTGTTGATCTTGCTGTCTCTGTTCGAAGATTTGTCCATCTCTTGGAGTCGAGTGGCTTGTAGGCAGAATGTCTCACATTATCAGCGCGGACTTGTGTTTGTTTAAGCACACGTCTTTGCTGGAAGCCTGGCATTGACAGATGCTGACGTCTCGCAGTTTCGCCCAGGTTTCAAGAACGAGCGATTGGCAGGAACCGATTTTCGACATGTATGATATGTGTAAGTCTGTGTACTCGTGTTTGGTTTGTCCCAGATATGCTTCACGGTGTTGCTCCTGTCGCAACAGGACATTGCCTGAAGCCCTACAGAAGGAGGCTGAGGTTCGCTATGATCGGGTCGTTTGGAAGAGTTTCCACCGCCTCGGTCAGTCGGAGGTGGAAACAAGATTCCAGTGAGCCTGCGATTCGCAGGCTGATTCCAATGCTGCAGCAACGAAGTTTTCGAACATCAACATCGAGAAGGTGGGCATGTGAACGAGCCTTGCTATTGCTATGCATTTCCAGAACTGATTCTCGCGTCGTTGGGAATCCTAAGGCTTGAAGTTCATTTTCATATCGGTAACCCTCGAAACACATCACCCGAGAACCGTTGAAGTCGGGTGGGTGTGTGGCTCAGCGCAATCCAGGTTTTCGTGAACGTGCTGGCATCATGGTGAGAAGATTATCAAACGAACACAGGACACGGACCGCGAAGCTGCAGCAGAGGAGGCATCAGCCAAAGGCGTACGACAAATCGCAAACACAAAATCGAGCACACCAGCAAAACAGGCAGGGATCAAACATCGACGACCAGCCAAGGCAACGACAAGCTTGATAGTCGACAGCGACGGGACGAATACACTAGACACAGATTTCCCACACGAGGCCGGTGCCTTACTAGCTTGGCGAATTCCCACGGTGTTGTTCACATGTTACTGTTTCTTTTTTGTTCTCGTGTGTGTGTGTGTGTGTGTGTGTGTGTGTGCGCGTGTGTGTGTGTGTGTGTGTACGTGTTTCGGTGCTTTCTGGTTTCGTGGTTGTCGTTGTCGCTGTTGCTGTAGTTGCTGTACTTGCTGTTGCTGTTGCTACTGTTGTTGTGGTTTCTGCTGCCGGGCATGTTCCACTGACAAACTGGTTGTGGACCGCAGTGTTCAGCCAGCCACTGTGGACTGGGCTGTGCTGCCTGAGCATCTTTTCTTCAGGTCTTGTGACGAGACTGGGGGAAGGGCAGGCGGTCGCCTGTGACAACCCACTTTCCTACTGTTTAACACCCTGTCGTGGCTTCGCTCGCAGGAAGGCTGCGAAGGCAATCCAAGCAAGCTCACCAGCACTGCCGGGCCAACACTGCTGACTAGCCAGGCAGGGATAGTGGAAGATCGTGTAAGCATGTAATACGTATCTGTATGTTGCATATTTGTGCATTTATGCACACACGTTATACGAAGTTCGTGGTACTTGGGCTCTGTCTTCGCATTTACGAGATTCGACAAACACTTCAAATGTCGACGGGTTTGAGTTCTCTGTAGCAGTACGTCGCTACTGCACTCAATATACTTTCGCGTGAATGAAACGTGGATCATGAAAAGGAACAGAAAGCAGGTCTACGTATGACTCCCTTGTGCTCGCATTGTGGAAGATGGCTTTGTCAGCGATGCTCCCTGATATCAGCCGCTAACGTGCGCCCCCACTTACTGGCTACAGAAGTCGTGCAGCAGCAGGAGTAGTTAGTGTTTAGTAGTTAGTAGGTAGTAGGTAGTGGTAGTTAAGAACTAATAGCAGTCAGTAGTAATGAGTAGTAGTTAGTAGTAGTCAGTAGGAGTAAGTAGTAGTTAGTAGTAGTCGTCGTCGTAGTTGTGGTGGTGGGGTGGCGTTGGTGTTTTGTGCTGGGATTCCCCGGGTTTCGTGTGAAGCATCGGTGACATCTCGCAGAGTTCCTTATCACAAACGTTCGCAGAATCCGCCGCCTCAAAGTCCGCGTTGCACAAGGTTGTGTCGAGCAAAATCCGCACCAGACCCGCGTCGTACGACAACAGTGGATTGCAAGCCTTCGAGATGCATAAGCAAGTTCGATCTGTCACATCAATGTCAGCTCAAGGTCCAGAAGACGGAACACGGCCCCCTTTCTAGTTGCTGAGAGATTTGATGATGCACGGAACAAACCTTGCTTGCCCCCCGGAAGAGTCGAAATCATGCTATCGAAGCAGTTCCTGGGTAAGCGTTCCCACCACCGGAGGCGACCAACCAGCTCAGCGAGTGGAAGATGCCGCCTGCCACCCAGGCATGGAGAGTTCGAGAGGTCACATGCCCATCCCGTAGCGACAAAGCTTGTAGACACCGCTTGCTTTGCGAACTCGAGTGCAGCGAAGTTGCACAGTTGTTCAGGCATCGCCCCAGAAAAGTGCAGTTCCAAACTTCACGGCAGTTTGAACCGTCGTGTTCATGCATGCTGCCCATGTTTTTGGTGTTTCCAGCTCTGCCAAACCCCAAGCTCCCACCGACTGGAGCTTGGACAACCTCAGCAGCAGCGGCAGGACAGCTGATGTAGGTGCTCAATGTGCAAACGTCCAAAAACTCTTCACTGTGATCTGAAGTAGATATCTGCCTGCAGCAGCACGAACTTCATTGTTGCCTTGCGTTCTTAAGTGGGACCCTGTCGACTGAGTAAGGATCAGACGGTCGCTCGTGGGCGGCTGGTGAGTATAGAGTCTATAGAGAGCTTTGTCATGTTTTCTCGGATAGCACAGAAGCTGGAAGGTCGCGTCAATATTTACTCTCTTCCAAACTTAGTAACTGATGAAGATGTGCCAGTACAAGTTTGGTACACTCGCCTTGCTTAGCCATTTGGCCAAGTCGGAATGACATTCGAGATTTCCAAGTGACTAATTACTTTAGTGATTATTTTTGACTCGTCAGTTGAAGCAACTAAAGGTCTCAGACGGGTCGCTCTGGGGGGGAGAGTGTGAGATATTGCCAGGGAACAATATGCTCACCGTGTAACCAAGCTCTCGACAGGTTGCGCTGCAGATGTGAGTGTTGCGAAGTTACAGTCGCTCTTGTTCATGCATCTGTTTTGCTAGTGCTTGCAGATCTCTCAGAGTAGGCTCGTGTCCGTTAGGCCAGCCGAAAATCAACTTGCAGCTGCAAACTTTCGACGGCTGGAGCCGTCGTTTCGTGAGTGGTAACCCTTCCAGAGTGCGTCCACCCTGCCAGACCCCAAGCTCCGACCGAACGGTGCGTGGACAACCTCAACGGCAGCTACAGGACAGTTGATGTGGGTGCTCAAAGGCTCGAAGTGCAAGCGGCCGGTCTCTTCACTATCACCAAGTCTGGAGCTCCAGGCGCAGGAGGACTACGGAACCGGCACCACGGCGGCCAGTCATCGCAGCGAGGGCAAGATGTCGACAGTCAGCGAGGCACGGAGAGGGTGAGATATTTCAGGGAGCACTTGCTCAACATGTAACGAAGCTTACAGATAGCTTGCGGCGTATGCGAGTTTTGCGAAATCTCACTTTTGTGAGTGATCCGTTTGATCCTTTTTGGTAATGTTTGTAGATGTCCGAGGACAGACTTGTTTCCTTGCATGATGAATTCGTACGCTCAGCAGTACGAAGCTTGCAGATAGCTTACATTGCGTATGCGCGAGTTTTGCGCCATCGCATTTGTGTGAAAACATCTTTTTGCGAGCATGCCTTTTGTACCACGCGCGGCAATCAACCGCCAAGCATGTATGGTCCGGGCGCGGGAGGACTACAGAAGCGGCACCACGGCGGCCAATCATCGCAGCGAGGGCAAGATGTCGACAGCCAGCGAGGCACGGAGAGGGTGAGATACTTCAGGGAGCACTTGCTCAACGTGTAACGAAGCTTCCAGAAAGCTTACAGCGTATGCGAGTTTTGCGAACTCGCACTTTTTTGAATGGATCCTTTTGATTCTTTTCCCTATAATGTTTGCAGATGTCCGAGCACAGACCTTGCATCATGACGTCGTAGGCCTAGCAGTACGAAGCTTGCAGATAGCTTACATTGCGTATACGCGAGTTTTGCGACACCGTACTTGTGTGAATGCATCTTTTGCTATAATGTTGCAGATGTCCAAGGGCAGACTTGTTTGCCTGCACGACGCAGTCGCAAGCCTAGCCGTATAACTATGTGCAATAGCGCAGCTAGCTGCTTCACGGCAGCTGTATCCGTCGAGTTCATGAACGCTATCCTTTGGATACTGCGCCCTGCCAGACCCCAAGCTCCTACTCGGTGCTTGGACACTCTCAGCAGCTACAGGACATCAATGCTGAAAGTGCAAGCGGCCGGTCCCTTCATTCATTTCATTCATGTCATGCATCTGATCTGGTTTAGGTATCTGCAGTTTCGCGAACTTCATTGCTTGCTGGCGTACACCAGTGCAAGATCGTCAGCCGAAGTATGAAAGGGTCACAGGCGGGTCGCACTTAAGCATGCAATGAATGTAGAGTTTTGCCTGGTCGTTCTCGGGCTGCACAGAACGGGGGAGGTGAAGTGCTCGCTTACATGAGGATTTCCCGGTTGATGCTAAGCATTTCTCCCATGTAGTAAATTTCTCGCAACTGGTCCGGGCGCGGGAGGACTACGGAACCGGCACCACGGCGGCCAATCATCGCAGCGAGGGCAAGATGTCGACAGCCAGCGAGGCACGGAGAGGGTGAGATACTTCAGGGAGCACTTGCTCAACGTGTAACGAAGCTTCCAGAAAGCTTACAGTGTATGCGAGTTTTGCGAAATCGCATTTTTTCAATGGATCCTTTTGATTCTTTTCTAGAATGTTTGCAGATGTCCGAGGACAGACTTGTTTCCTTGCATGATGAAGTCGTAGGCCTAGCAGTACGAAGCTTGCAGATAGATTACATTGCGTATGCGCGAGTTTTGCGACATCGCACTTGTGTGAATGCATCTTTTTGCTATAATGTTGCAGATGTCCGAGGGCAGACTTGTTTGCCTGCACGACGCAGTCGCAAGCCTAGCTGTATAACTATGTGCAATAGCGCAGCTAGCTGCTTCACGGCAGCTGTATCCGTCGAGTTCATGAACGATATGAACGCTATCCTTTGGATACTGCGCCCTGCCAGACCCCAAGCTCCTACTCGGTGCCTGGACACTCTCAGCAGCTACAGGACATCAATGCTGAAAGTGCAAGCGGCCGGTCCCTTTATTCATTCCATTAATTTCATGCATCTGATCTGGATTAGGTATCTGCAGTTTTGCGAACTTTATTGCTGGCTGGCGTACACCAGTGCAAGATCGTCAGTCGAAGTATGAAAGGGTCACAGGCGGGTCGCACTTAAGCATCCAATGAATGTAGAGTTTTGCCTGGTCGTTCTCGGTCTGCACAGAACGGTGGAGGTGAAGTGCTGGCTTACATGATGATTTCCCGGTTGATGCCAAACATTTCTCCCATGCAGTTTTCTCGCAACTGGTCCGGGCGCGAGAGGACTACGGAACCGGCACCACGGCGGCCAGTCATCGCCGCGAGAGCAAGATGTCGACAGCCAGCGAGGCACGGAGAGGGTGAGATACTCTCAACGTGTAACGAAGCTTCCAGATAGCTTACAGCGCATGCGAGTTTTGCGAAATCGCATTTTTTTCAATGGATCCTTTTGATTTTTTTCGCTATAATGCTTGTAGATGTCCGAGGACAGACTTGCTTCCTTGCATGATGACTTCGTACGCCTAGCAGTACGAAGCTTGCAGGTAGCTTACATTGCGTATGCGCGAGTTTTGCGACATCGCACTTGTGTGAATGCATCTTTTTGCTATAATGTTGCAGATGTCCGAGGGCAGACTTGTTTGCCTGCACGATGCAGTCGCAATCCTAGCCGTATCACCATGTGCAATAACGCAGCTAGCCGCTTCACGGCATCTCTATCCGTCGAGCTCATGAATGCTATTCTTTGGATACTGCGCCCTGCCAGACCCCAAGCTCCTACTCGGTGCCTGGACACTCTCAGCAGCTACAGGACATCAATGCTGAAAGTGCAAGCGGCCGGTCCCTTCATTCATTTCATTCATTTCATGCATCTGATCTAGATTAGGTATCTGCAGTGTTGCGAACTTTATTGCTGGCTGGCGTACACCAGTGCAAGATCGTCAGCCGAAGTATGAAAGGGTCAGAGGCGGGTCGCACTATCCAATGAATGTAGAGTTTTGCCTGGTCGTTCTCGGGCTGCACAGAACGGTGCAGGTGAAGTGCTGGCTTACATGAGGATTTCCCGGTTGATGCCAAGCATTTCTCCCATGTAGTTTTACTCTTAATTGGTCCGGGCGCGGGAGGACTACGGAACCGGCACCACAGCGGCCAATCATCGCAGCGAGGGCAAGATGTCGACAGCCAGCGAGGCACGGAGAGGGTGAGATACTGCAGGTGCACTTGCTCAACATGTAACGAAGCTTCCAGAAGCTTACCGCGTATGTGAGTTTTGGAATGGATCCTGTTGATTCTTTTCGCTATAATGTTCGTAGATGTCCGAGGACAGACTTGTTTCCTTGCATGATGAAGTCGTAGGCCTAGCAGTACGAAGCTTCTTGCAGATAGCTTACATTGCGTATGCGAGTTTTGCGACATCGCACTTGTGTGAATGCATCTTTTTGCCATAATGTTGCAGATTTCCGAGGGCAGACTTGTTTGCCTGCACGATGCAGTCGCAAGCCTAGCCGTATAACTATGTGCAATAGCACAGCTAGCTGCTTCACGGCAGCTGTATCCGTCGAGTTCATACTGCGCCCTGCCAGACCCCAAGCTCCTACTCGGTGCCTGGACACTCTCAGCAGCTACAGGACATCAATGCTGAAAGTGCAAGCGGCCGGTCCCTTCATTCATTTCATTCATTTCATGCATCTGATCTGGATTAGGTATCTGCAGTTTTGCGAACTTTATTGCTGGCTGGCGTACACCAGTGCAAGATCGTCAGCCGAAGTATGAAAGGGTCACAGGCGGGTCGCACTTAAGCATCCAATGAATGTAGAGTTTTGCCTGGTCGTTTTCGGGCTGCACAGAACGGTGGAGGTGAAGTGCTCGCTTACATGAGGATTTCGCGGTTGATGCCAAGCATTTTTCCCATGCAGTTTTCTCGCAACTGGTCCGGGCGCGGGAGGACTATGGAACCGGCACCACGGCGGCCAATTATCGCAGCGAGTTCAACATGTCGACAGCCAGCGAGGCACGGAGAGGGTGAGATACTCCCAACGTGTAACGAAGCTTCCAGATAGCTTAGAGCGCATGCGAGTTTTTGCGAAATCGCACTTTTTTCAATGGATCTTTTTGATTTTTTCCGCTATAATGTTTGTAGATGTCCGAGGACAGACTTGTTTCCGTGCATGATGAAGTCGTACGCCTAGCAGTACGAAGCTTGCAGATAGCTTACATTGCGTATGCGCGTTTTGCGACATCGCACTTGTGTGGATGCGTCTTTAAGCTATAATGTTGCAGATGTCCGAGGGCAGAGTTGTTTGCCTGCGCGATGCAGTCGCAAGCCTAGCCGTATCACCATGTGCAATATCGCAGCCAGCCGCTTCACGGCAGCTGTATCCGTCGAGACCATGAACGCTATCCTTTGGATACTGCGCCCTGCCAGACCCCAAGCTCCTACTCGGTGCCTGGACACTCTCAGCAGCTACAGGACATCAATGCCGAAAGTGCAAGCGCCCGGTCCCTTCATTCATTTCTTTCATCTGATCTGGTTTAGGTACCTGCAGTTTCGCGAACTTCATTGCTGGCCGGCGTACACCAGTGCAAGATCGTCAACCGAAGTATGAAAGGGTCAAACAAGCGTCGCACTTAAGCATCTAATGAATACAGAGTTTTGCCTGGTCGTTTTCGGGCTGCACAGAACGGTGGAGGTGAAGTTCTCGCTTACATGAGGATTTCCCGGTTGATGCCAAGCACTTCTCCCATGTGGTTTTACTCGCAATTGGTCCGGGCGCAGGAGGACTCCAGAAGCGGCACCAGGGCGGCCAATCATCGCAGCGAATGGAAGATGTCGACAGTCAGCGAGGCACGGAGAGGGTGAGATACTTCAGGGAGCACTTGCTCAACGTGTAACGAAGCGTCCAGATAGCTTACAGCGTTGATTGTTTTTGCTAGTGTTTGTAGATGTCCGAGGACAGACTTGTTTCCTTGCATGATGAAGTCGTACGTCTAGCAGTACGAAGCTTGCAGATAGCTTACATTGCGTATGCGCGAGTTTTGCGACATCGCACTTTTGTGAATGCATCGTTGTGCTAATGTTTGTAGATGTCTGAGGGCGGACTTGTTTGCCTGCATGATGGCAGTTGCAAGCCTAGCCGTATCACCATGTGCAATAACGCAGCCAGCCGCTTCACGGCAGCTGTATCCGTCGAGCTCATGAGCGCTATCCTTTGGATACTGCGCCCTGCCAGACCCCAAGCTCCTACTCGGTGCCTGGACACTCTCAGCAGCTACAGGACATCAATGCTGAAAGTGCAAGCGGCCGGTCCCTTCATTCATTTCTTTCATGTCATTCATCTGATCTGGTTTAGGTATCTGCAGTTTCGCGAACTTCATTGCTGGCTGGCGTACACCAGTGCAAGATCGTCAACCGAAGTATGAAAGGGTCACAGGCGGGTCGCACTTCAGCATCCAATGAATGTAGAGTTTTGCCTGGTCGTTCTCTGAAGTGCTCGCTTACATGAGGATTTCCCGGTTGATGCCAAGCATTTCTCCAATGTAGTTTTTTCGCAACTGGTCCGGCCGCGGGAGGACTACGGAACCGGCACCACGGCCGCCAACTATCGCAGCGAGGGCAAGATGTCGACAGTCAGCGAGGCAAGGAGAGGGTGAGATACTGTGCCCGTTTCTTTCATGTTGATTTAATGTACTTCTATAAGAAAGCAACGCTCGGCTTGGAAGCCTTAATCCTGAAAGCTTGTTTTTTTCCAAGCTGGACGCGCGCCTGTGTGCCACAGTCGCCTGTTGTGTAGCAGTCAGGCGGACGTGCCTCAAAGTAGAAGAATTCGCGACCCCCCAAAATGGGGCCGTTTGGCGGCCCCATTTTTGGGGTCGGGGTTCCAAGCCTCCAACTCATGCTCAAACTATATATTTAATGAGGCCGGGCGCATGTCGCAGCCCTGTTTTCGGGGCCGCGAAACGGCCCCATTTTTGGGGTCGCAAATCGCAAATGTTCGGGGCCAACCAGCTGGATCTCGGGCGTGCGCCTGCCTGCCTTTGTTCCCGCAGTTTTGGGCATCATGCAGACGCAAGATTGAAAAGCCAGAAGTCTTGTCCAAAGCAGCTGCACGCTCACCTTAAATGCCACAACCAGCGGATTTGCAACTGGGGAGGCCCATTGTGGCGAAGCCAGAATTGCTTTCGTTTCGTGGGCCCAGAAACGGGGTCGTCCGCAGCATCATTTCTTGGGCTCATCCTGCTTCTATATCCACTGGAGATCAGTGTCAGTTTGCAATGTCATCGAGGTATCTCGAGGATCTTTTTAAGCCAATCGAGATCTTTGACGTTTATTAGGATGCATCGCTGCGACACGATCATCGAAGCTCCTGTCTAGGATTGCCAAGATCTATGGCTCTATGGAGTCAGCAATAGCCAATAGCTTGCAAGATCATCGAAGCTTGTTGAAGCCTTTTTCTAGCTCCAGCAAGTGGACTTGGAGCCAGCTCCGGCTTAGAATTCTCTGTAGTAAAGAAAGAAGAAAGGCAGCCCACGTGTTCGTTCAGGTCCGAGGCTTCTGGTGACCCCTTTAATACATCCGGGCCACAAACGTGTGGCTTTGAAGCCACATAAGCCACAAACGTGTGGTTTTGAAGCCACATCAAGGCCACTTAACGTGTGGTTCTCAAGCCACATCAACGTGTGGTTTTGAGGCCACATCATCTGAGCGGTCACAAGGTCCCGCTTTTTGCGAGGAGTCCCAACCGGGTCCCACCGGGCCCATCCAAGTCCCACCTTCTGCGTCACCGAATCCCGTTTTTTTGCTCGCCGGGTCTTATCCGGGTGTCACCGGGTCCCATGTTTCCCACACAAGAAGTTTCATCTGGTTGTCACATGTCCCATACTTTGCTAGCCAGATCGAATCCGGGTCCCACCGGGTCCCACCGGGTCCCATCCGGGTCCCACCTGGGTCCACCCGGGTCCCATTTTTCTAGGGCCGGGTCCCACACCCCGTTTAGGTTTTAAAAGTTTAAATGAACGGCGAGGCGGGACCCATGCACGGTTTTTGTGCATGGAGCTGCCTTTAGCATTGTAGTCCAGGTCATGTCCCAAACGGTGTCAACACTTCTTCAGTGAAAGCATGCATGAATCAAAGCATGCTCTCGCGAAGCTCGCACTGCTTCAGCAGTTGAGGCACTCTCGTTTGCCGTGTGCTTTCCGAAGGTGGAGAAACGAGATAGAGAAGATTAGCATGGCCCCTGCGCAAGGATGACACGCGCAAGCCGAGAAATCTACCAACGTGAAGCACAAGATAACAGGGACAGCTGCAAGCTGCAGGAACTACAGACCAGAAGAGTGCAGAGACTACGGTAAGATTGTAAGCTCCGAACCCACAAGGAAGGCTTTGGAAGGCTTCAGTTTCTGTCTCGAAACCCCACAAATGACGGTTCAAGAGGCTTTGCACTGTTGGTGAAATCGCAAGCTTCGCGACTCCAAATGTAGGGCTGGAAAAGTCCAGCAATTCTGGCTTCGCTTGAGCGGGCCTCCCCTGTACTTCGAGGAGCACTTGCTCAACGTGCAACGAAGCCTCCAGATAGCTTACAGCGTTGATGGTTTTTGCTAATGTTTGCAGATGTCCGAGGACAGACTTGCCTCCTTGCATGATGAAGTCGTACGCCTAGCAGTAAGAAGCTTGCAGATAGCTTACATTGCGTATGCGCGTTTTGCGACATCGAATTTTTGTGAATGCATCTTTCTGCTATAATGTTGCTGATTTCCGAGGGCAGACTTGTTTGCCTGCACGATGCAGTCGCAAGCCTAGCCGTATCACCATGTGCAATAACGCAGCCAGCCGCTTCACGGCAGCTGTATCCGTCGAGCTCATGAGCGCTATCCTTTGGATACTGCGCCCTGCCAGACCCCAAGCTCCTACTCGGTGCCTGGACACTCTCAGCAGCTACAGGACATCAATGCTGAAAGTGCAAGCGGCCGGTCCCTTCATTCATTTCTTTCATGTCATTCATCTGATCTGGTTTAGGTATCTGCAGTTTCGCGAACTTCATTGCTTGCTGGCGTACACCAGTGCAAGATCGTCAGCCGAAGTATGAAAGGGTCAAAGGTGGGTCGCACTTCAGCATCCAATGAATGTAGAGGTTTGCCTGGTCGTTTTCGGGCTGCACAGAACGGTGGAGGTGAAGTGCTCGCTTACACGAGGATTTCGCGGTTGATGCCAAGCATTTTTCCCATGCAGTTTTCTCGCAACTGGTCCGGGCGCGGGAGGACTACGGAACCCGCACCACGGCGGCCAATTATCGCAGCGAGGGCAAGATGTCGACAGCCAGCGAGGCACGGAGGGGTGAGATACTCCCAACGTGTAACGAAGCTTCCAGATAGCTTAGAGCGCATGCGAGTTTTTGCGAAATCGCACTTTTGTCAATGGATCCTTTTGATTCTTTTCACTATAATGTTTGTAGATGTCCGAGGACAGACTTGTTTCCGTGCATGATGAAGTCGTACGTCTAGCAGTACGAAGCTTGCAGATAGCTTACATTGCGTATGCGCGAGTTTTGCGACATCGCACTTGCGTGAATGCATCTTTCTGCTATAATGTTGCTGATTTCGAGGGCAGACTTGTTTGCCTGCATGATGCAGTCGCAAGCCTAGCCGTATCACCATGTGCAATAACGCAGCCAGCCGCTTCACGGCAGCTGTATCCGTCGAGACCATGAACGCTATCCTTTGGATACTGCGCCCTGCCAGACCGCAAGCTCCTACTCGGTGCCTGGACACTCTCAGCAGCTACAGGACATCAATGCTGAAAGTGCAAGCGGCCGGTCCCTTCATTCATTTCATTCATCTGATCTGGTTTAGGTATCTGCAGTTTCGCGAACTTCATTGCTGGCTGGCGTACACCAGTGCAAGATCGTCAGCCGAAGTATGAAAGGGACACAGGCGGGTCGCACTTAAGCATCCAATGAACGTAGAGTTTTGCCTGGTCGTTCTCGGGCTGCACAGAACTTTCGGTGGAGGTGAAGTGCTCGCTTACATGAGGATTTCCCGGTTGATGCCAAGCATTTCTCCCATGTAGTTTTACTCGCAATTGGTCCGGGCGCGGGAGGACTCCAGAAGCGGCACCAGGGCGGCCAATCATCGCAGCGAATGGAAGATGTCGACAGTCAGCGAGGCACGGAGAGGGTGAGATACTTCAGGGAGCACTTGCTCAACGTGTAACGAAGCGTCCAGATAGCTTACAGCGTTGATTGCTTTTGCTAATGTTTGTAGATGTCCGAGGACAGACTTGTTTCCTTGCATGATGAAGTCGTACGTCTAGCAGTACGAAGCTTGCAGATAGCTTACATTGCGTATGCGCGAGTTTTGCGACATCGCACTTTTGTGAATGCATCGTTGTGCTAATGTTTGTAGATGTTTGAGGGCGGACTTGTTTGCCTGCATTGCATGATGCAGTCGCAAGCCTAGCCGTATCACCATGTGCAATAACGCAGCCAGCCGCTTCACGGCAGCTGTATCCGTCGAGACCATGAACGCTATCCTTTGGATACTGCGCCCTGCCAGACCGCAAGCTCCTACTCGGTGCCTGGACACTCTCAGCAGCTACAGGACATCAATGCTGAAAGTGCAAGCGGCCGGTCCCTTCATTCATTTCTTTCATCTGATCTGGTTTAGGTATCTGCAGTTTCGCGAACTTCATTGCTGGCTAGCGTACACCAGTGCAAGATCGTCAACCGAAGTATGAAAGGGTCACAGGCGGGTCGCACTTAAGCATCATTAAGCATCCAATGAACGTAGAGTTTTGCCTGGTCGTTCTCGGGTTGCACAGAACGGTGCAGGTGAAGTGCTCGCTTACATGAGGATTTCCCGGTTGATGCCAAGCATTTCTCCCATGTAGTTTTACTCGCAATTGGTCCGGGCGCGGGAGGACTCCAGAAGCGGCGCCAGGGCGGCCAATCATCGCAGCGAAGGGAAGATGTCGACAGTCAGCGAGGCACGGAGAGGGTGAGATACTTCGAGGAGCACTTGCTCAACGTGCAACGAAGCCACCAGATAGCTTACAGCGTTGATTGCTTTTGCTCGTGTTTGTAGATGTCCGAGGACAGACTTGTTTCCTTGCATGATGAAGTCGTACGTCTAGCAGTACGAAGCTTGCAGATAGCTTATATTGCGTATGCGCGAGTTTTGCGACATCGCACTTTTGTGAATGCATCGTTGTTCTAATGTTTGTAGATGTCTGAGGGCGGACTTGTTTGCCTGCATGATGCAGTCGCACGCCTAGCCGTATCACCATGTGCAATAACGCAAGCGGCTGTATCCGTCGAGACCATGAACGCTATCCTTTGGATACTGCGCCCTGCCAGACCGCAAGCTCCTACTCGGTGCCTGGACACTCTCAGCAGCTACAGGACATCAATGCTGAAAGTGCAAGCGGCCGGTTCGTTCATTCATTTAATCTGGAGTAGCATTCTGCAAGAAGTTAATTGTTGCCTTGCGTGCTTCAGTGGGACGTCCCCCCGAACATCCTGAATCCGCATTAGTGCGGGGAGGGCGGGTCGCCTCCCTGATCGTCTTTAGTTGTTTGGGGGGCCGGGGTCTAAGTTGTTTGGGGGCCGGGGCTCTCAGTTGTAGTATAGTAGTATCGCATAGTACAGTAGGAGTACAGTAGTAGTACAGTACTAGTACAGTAGTACGACAGTAGTACTGCAATAGTACTACAGTAGTACTACAGCAGTATAGTAGTAGCACAGTAGTAGTACAGTAACCTTAAAACAAATAAACCGGGTACGAGAACTATCTACTGAGGGGGGATTTATTATTACGAGCAGCCGGAGTTTATCTCTACTGAGGGGGCCTTTCCACTATTGAGTTCCGGGCCGAGTTTGGCTCTATTGAGGGGACCATTACTAATCACGAGCTCAGATTAATTAGCAAAGAAGCTGGAAGTGCGCCTTTTTACTCTTTTTCAATCGTAGTTTCACTAGAAAGGTGGTCCCAGTACAAGCTTGGTGCGATGCACCTGCCTTGCTTAGCGCTTTGGCTAAGTCGGAATGTATTTCGAGATTTCTGTGTGAATACTTAAAAATAGGCTAAGTATTTTGACTCGTCAGCTGAAGTAATTTACAGGTCACAGAGGGGTCGCTATTGGGGTCAGATGTACATAGAGCTTACTTTTGTTCTAAATCTCAGCTTTGGGCGCCCACGCCAAGCCCCTGTATCCTAAATCTCAGCTTCAGGACGTGGGGTTTTGGGATCGGGGGAGTGCTTGTACATCGCAACTTTCTTCCTTATCTTTGAACGCAAGACTCTCGCCCCGGACCAAGATGGAGCATATTCCAAAGGATGAAGCCTTGTTATGGGTCCCTCCAAAGCAGTCCCGAATCATCCGGATCATGTCCGAATCATTTTGATTCGGGCCCGGCTCCAAGATCCAGGTTGCCCAGAGGTGTTGCACTGGCAATCATGGATCCAACACCCCCCGAACCGTCCGAAAGATTTCGGAATCATGTTGATTCGGGCCTGGATCCAAGATGCAAGATCCTGAGCAATCTTGAGTCTTGGACCTTGGATTCGGGACCGAATCAAATTGATTCGGATGATTCTGGCGGGTGTTGCCCGAATCAAAATCATTGGGAAATGATACGAATGACTCCCCGGACCGCCTTTTCAATCGAATACGTTTTGAGTCTGTTGGCATACGGATTGTGGCGGTTTGGCTATTGCATTTTGTACTTCCAGCCTGTGGTTCTGTCAGTAGTCGTCTTTTTGTGCTCTCTAGATATCGTGCTGTTCATTACGGAAGCTTATCACCGGGAATGCTGTGCTTTTGGGCGTCTGTTTTCTTGGTATTGTTGCTGCTGAATTACTGTCGCTTCTGATGTGTATGACATGTCCACCATACTCTTTGTTTTTGACTCCTTCAGGAAGCATGCCCCTTATCATACAGTTGTCATCATCAGATCAGTCCCTTCACTTCTGTTTTATTGTTTAACCGTCTAGACTACCACAGCAGAGGAGTTCGAAAGACAACGAACATGTTAGCTGAACACGCCATGGTCACATTAAGAGTGTTTGTGTATGTTGGGAATATAGGACAAGCACGGGTGTGAATATTCAAAAAATACACAATAGCAGGTACGTTAGGTTTGCATTTTTTTAGAATTATGAATGAACATAGGTATCAGCGGTTACAGTGTGAAATAGTGTGAATACCAGCTGTTGAGCAATTTACCACATTTCCTGAGTGAATCACTGGAACAATATACCTAGAAGTTTTGTTATAAAACAAAGCAAGGCAAGGGGAGGTACAACCTGTTAAATGGGCTGGTATTACTGAAGCAACCAGAACATTAACTATAGCCACAGTAGTCAGGACAGTGGCAGTTGTAACAGTATCATTGTAGTTTTACGCTTCTCAGAAAGTGAATGAACGTAGAACTCAACACTTAAGGCATCTACTGTATCATGTCTGCCCAGTGCGAGATACTGTGAATCGCAGCTGTTGAGCAATTTGCCACTAGGAATAAAACTACCGTTGATACTGGCATGCAAGAATAGATTAGTACGTTTGTGTGTAGATACGACCAAACATGGAAGCGGAGAGTGGAAAGACATGTAGGGACACAACCGCAATCCCAGACGACGGTTCAATCAAAACAAACACATGTGACTGCGCAGAAAGTATTCAGTAGGGCTATGCCATGGAATTCCATCTGCATGAGCTGGAACATTAACAAAATCTTACTGTGTACATGTTACTGAAATATAGAGACGATGAAATAGCTGTTGGATAAGTTAGATCTGATGGAAATGAAGCACATAGTTAGTGGAATATTGATTAAGTTGTATTCATTGTTCCTGATAGAATGATACTTACGTACTGTAAGCGGAAAACGCGGCACAGAGCATCAATCAGGCATCAAGGGAATGATAGATGTGTGCTAACTATTGTACAAAAACCTATGATAGTGATTCACCGCCTGAACACGACGTAGATCCTATCAACTAAAGCTCATTCGGTATTGGAGTTTCAATGAGCGACATACCTGCGAACATGCAGCCGTCACCATTCAACTACCCCACGAGTGTGCCACCAGATAGAGGTTTAGTGATCAACCAGTATGTCCCAAGTAGTAATTAATCAAAGGATATCTGAACAGGTGCTATGTGCAAATGATATGCGACAGTCAAAAAACGAAAAACACCCGGGCTAAGTATATGTTACGCTTGATTGCCTATTGACTCAGCGTGCAGCATTTTTGTGCTCGAATACAATTGAACAGCGACAATAGTACCAAGAAGAACTCAGCTCTGTGATCCAGAAATATTGATGAAGGGGTAAGGGAACATGAAATGTTAATCGAATACCAGTCTGAAGCCTTCTTTTATTTTGATAAAGCAGTCGTTTGTCGAAGTCGCAGACTCGCTGAACATTAACGAGGCATCGAACGCATGTTTATGCATGGGCTGGCTGTTGTATGGGATAGCCGAAGTGCGGAGGGGTCCCAATGTTTTTGGTGGTGTGGGACCCCAATATTGAAAACTCTTATGCGTTTTCGAACTCTTTGGCCGCAACAGTGCAGAGAGGTCCCAATGTTTTGGGGATGCAGGGCCCCAAACATAGGGAGCTTTCATGGTTTGGCGCCTCTGAGACTGTGAAAGTGCTGAGAGTCCCGCGAAAGTGCAGAGAGGTCCCAACGTTTGGGGATGCAGGGTCCCAAAACGTTGGGACCTCTCTGCGCCTTCGCGACTCTGGCCACTTCTGCGACAGTGTGTCCACTCTGCCAGACCCCTAGCTCCTCCACGTACCCAACGGTGCCTGGAAGATCTTAGCAGCAGCCAGAGGACGGTTGACGTAGGTGCCCGGCCCAAAGTGCAAGCGGCCGGTCTCTTCAGTTTGATCTGGCGGCGGTAATGTTCAGAAGCCCCCTGCTCCACCACAGACGGGTCGCACTTGGGCATTTAGTGAAAAGCACAGCTTTACCTGATCTTTCTCGGTGCACAGAAGGTCGGAAGTGCTCCGTGTCGCCTCAGACAAACTGTTTCCCGCCGCTTTCAGATAGGTATACATGCTGACATCACAGGAGAGCTACTGCAACGGCACCGCAGCTGCCAATCATCACAGCGAGGGGAAGATTCAGATGCCTGCCAGCCAGGCTTGGAGAGACTGATAACTCGAAACTGCCGCGGGGCGCATTCATGGTAAATAGTACGACATGGACCGGTTACTTGTTGTCGAAAACCTTGAGTTGGAGCAGTATTTTGGGGAAGCGATTTCGGATGTTTTGTGGATCTGGCAAGCTGACAGGAAGCATAAGCCTCCCGCTTCCAAAGCGCCAGTCCTGGGGGTCGTGGTGGGTGGTTTTGATCAATTCTGAAGCGAACCACCGGCTAGGCCATCGTGAATTACTGGTCTTGATGGCTTGCTTCATGTATCAGATATGTCTATCAATGTTTTGGGATTTCCGCTGGCATAGTTTTTTGGTACACTCTATATATAATATATCATGCGGTTGCCTTGCGGATGTAAATGCTGCGAAAGGTACGCATGCGCCGCAGCTGTCCCATATTGTTTGAATATGTGTAGAGGTTCATGTCATGCCGTGTTTCATCAAGCAGGTACTAGCACAGCTCATTCCTATAACAGGAGCTTGAGATCAGGCATGCAAATCTCTTCATATGTAGTGCCTCCAGTTCTGCCAGACTCGAAGCTTCTACCGACCGGAGCAGCTGAAGAACCCTGGATGTAGATGCTCATTTTGTCAAAGTACACGTCGCTAGCATTTGTTGGCCCATGCGTTAGCCGGTTAATGAAGGGATTTGAGGACGGGGAGTTTACACAACCCGTGGTCACTATTGTGCGTCTACAGAACACTTCGCTTTAGGTGATCTGTGCCTGAGTTTCCGTATCACTTCCTGTCGCAATGACGTCTCCGTTCAGACAGTCCTGCCGCAAAACAACTTGTACTTCCACATTTGGAGTTGTTGAATACTCAAAGGTACCACCTGGGCGAGTGAAAACCCTTGCATACCATCATCGTCAGTACTTCGATTTGGTCCTGAGTATTGTAAACTTCTGTCAATGCTCCATTCGTGTGCTGGTAGCTAGCCAACTGTTTTGCTGCACACTGGCCCGTCTTCGTAATGCAGCGAGTCTCTGCAAGAGGCACAGTGGCCTCCTGCACCGACACCAAAGGCCGCTGCAATCTCCATAGCGGCTTTTGCTTGAACGCCTGTGCACTCAAGCATATGCTGTTATCTGAGGAATGGGCAGCCATGCTCTAGATGTTGACTACAGGTATTGCATGCTGGGTTGGTTTACAGCATGCGACTTGGCAGTGCATTTCTTGGCTGTGAGTCGGTCCTACCATGTCCTACCCATTTCGGAGGGCTTGTGTGAGGACATCGACGGTTTGCATCTGAATGTGGCGCAGCACAAGCAATACATATTATATACCACATAGTATAACTAAAACACTATGCGGTATCATAGTCTATTGTAAGATGGCTTTGGTAGTACAGTATACAATACAATGGTAGCCAAATCAAACGTTTTTCCCCCACATCACTGTGGGGTGTTGACTTTTTCTGTCGCCCTCCGCCCGCCCCTCCTTCCTTCCTTCACTCACTCCCTCCCTCATTCCCACCCTCCTTTTCTTCCTCTTCTCCCTCTTGTCTTCTCATCATCCCTCCTTACATGCAACACGCGTCACACAAGTCATACACAGCATACACAGCACAGCACCTGACGGTACATCGATCTACACACACGCACACGCCACGCACAACACACAATGCACACACACACACACACACAAAGCAGCACACATGCTGACTCTAGAGGGCTCTGCGGGATGCGGCGCGCGTTTGGGACCCCCCCCCGGCCCGTGTGTTGGGCACTTTGCAGGCTATTATTATCTTAAATACACCAGGCAAAGGTTAAAGAACTTTAAAAGGCTCTCGGTCACATATGTATATATATATGTATATATGTATATGTATTTGTTTGTTTAGATATATTTGTGGCACAGTGGATAAACGCGCTGCAGGTTCTGGGCCAGTGTGCTTCACGACAAACCACAAAGTTTCGTTTGCAGCCTTGTTTTCCCGCGTGCTTATGTGCGTGCATGTGTATGTGCTGTTGTCTGTTTTGCACTGTGGCAACCGTCGACAAATTCAACTTTGGTGGCGCTGTGGCTCATGCTCCCCGTGCTGGCTTAACTAGCTGCGGGAGTCGGAGCCGGCATGCGTCAGTGGCAGGTTGATGCACCACCTGCATACGCACCACCGCCGGAGGCGGCCTGTACTGAGTATAGTTGACGCAAAGGCTAACCAAGTCAGGGGCCGCCTGTGCCTTTTCAATGCCTATTGGCCTAGAGGTCTTTGCCTTGCTGTTCAGGATCGACAGGGTTGGAGTGTTTTGCGCTCATGAGCGTCAGAACGTTTCGGGGTTACAGGGCCTCAACCTGGTCATACGAACTTGCGCAAAGAGAAGTGCACATGCAGCTGAAACAGTCTTCCGTAGTCAGCCACCCCGGTGTGCTTTGATAAGCAAAAACGGGAAGGAATGAACCGCGCGCGGGGAGTGGGTCCTTTGTGTGCAGCTCTGGTTTGCTAGTGAAAAGTGACATTGAATCTCCAAACCGAACCTCTTGGATACCCTCAAGGGCAAGGGTATAGCGAGAGAGTTTCAGGAGGTGGGTGGAAAGGACAATGCACTTCACTCTTGCAGAACTCACAAGACCGCAAGGCTCTTCTGCTGCATAATTATTGCCTCCTGTCAGCCATGTCGGTCGCTTTCGCAGTCCAATCAACTCGTCCGTGTCTTACCGTCTGCCTCGATAAACCTATATTAAACAGCTGATTCGTGTATCGCACTCAGCCGATTCTCTGTGGCACGATTTCGTCGTTATGTCCCGTATAAGTTTGTCATTTACGGTATACTTGATCAGGGCACAAAGCCATTCCTGACCTTGTAGGCAGATTGCGGCTTGGCACCCATGGACGTGGAAGCCCAGGCCAAAAGCGCACCATGACACCGTGCTCTCCACTGACTGACAGAGCGTGGGTTCAAGGGTGTGCAGGTCGCAAAGAGCAGCAGACAAATGCCACTGTATCAGTGCATCTTCCAGTCTTTGGGCTTAAGCAGTTTAAGCACCATGATGAAGTGTCAGGAGCCGCTTATGCGCTCCGTGCAGCTGCCCGGCCACGATACAGGCTACAGATGTGTTGAACACAGACACTTGGGCCGCGAAGAAGTAGATTGCTGAAGCAGGGTGATTCGTTTGGGTCCATGTGTATCTTTACACTGCATGGTTCTTCACAGCGAACGATGTGTGGAGTGAAGTCCGACGCACATGTGGCAATGACAACATCGAGGAAGAGTGGTAGAAATGCTGCCAAGTCTGGCCAGAAGAGTCATCAGGCGGGGCAGCTGCACACACCACCGTTCTGCAACGCATGCTCATTCACATGTTCAGACTTCTTGCGACAGACATGATGTGGCACCGTAGTATCGAATGTGCTCATGCAACTGTAATCTGTTCATGAGCAGACAGACTGAATTAACTTGCGCATGTCGGAGGTGGAAGATGAAGAAGATTTCATAAAGTGTTGCGATTTGGTGCATTGCATTAGCAGTGGGCCGAGCCTTCTTGTCAAGGTGTCAAGTCTTCGCTATGGTTCAAGACTTCGGGATCCATTGCTAGGGAACAGGCGAGATGGAGTGAAGACATCAAGGGCGGGCTGAGTGCAGAAGCCAGAAAGGCAGCCCAGCGGCGAACCCAAAACATGAAGCACAAGGACCCAGGCTTGTTCCACGAAGTAGACTCGTAGAATCAAGCGGAGATGGTACTATATCTCGGGGTTGGGGTGCTTCACAACCGGAAGGTCTTGTAGCACGAGCATCCGCTGCAGCTTGCACTGGAAGGTCCAGGACGACAGCAGTGCGCTCCGGGCCCTTCCCGGAGAAGACTGCTTCATCTTCTGCAAGGCAGTGGCGGAATGGGAATACTGGGAATCCGCTGGTTCAGCCTCCCTGGCGCCGATAGCCATGTGCTGACCTTCTAGACTTTTGCGAAGAAAGTCAGCTGCATCCAAAAAGCTTGATGCTATGCCCGCCACTTGCGCAGACGTTCGCGGATTCAAGAAGGCAAATCACTCAGGTTGCAACGATAGCATCCTAACATGGGTGCTTGCATAGGCGCCCATGCAAGCGACTCTCACAGTGTAGCTATCGCCATCCAGCTTCAGCTAGCGTAATCGGAAAAGAATAGTCCGACTGGCCGAAGCAAGAGTGCAAATGCTGCCCGCATCCTACAGCTTCGACAAATTCCCGATCACATCGTGAAATCGACATGCACCAGAACTGCCCAAAAAGTGCCCACGTCACTATCAAGATTCAACTTTGACGATAAAGTGGAGGATGCAATGTGCACAACTATGTAATATGGAGCCGGTAATACTTGAACCCGCCTTTGCTTGCATCGAAGCAGATATCGGCAACTACAGTTGCTACAACCACCACAGCAACCACGGCAGCTGTGGCAACAACAAGGTCAAGGTTAGGTGATCAGCAGTGTGAAAGGGAATTCCATCTCTGCTTCTTACGAGCGTCTAGAATCGATTAGGAGTAAGGTCGACTTGCAGGTTTTGTGTTTGAGTAGAGACATCTTGTAACCTCTGGAAGCAAACCTGAGCGGAGGCTTCGCCAGCTGAGGTGCAGAAACATACATACAGTTACATACACGAGTCAATGTTTGACGTGTTCTGGCATCTGGCCGGCAACACAATTGATCTTCAAAAACTGCCTGAAGAGATGCGAGCAGTTTGATTAATTCAGACTACTCGCCTCAGCAGGACCCGCAAGAAATCCTGTAGCTCTGCAGTCCGCGAGTCAGCTCTTTTCGGCTCTGCGGCAGCAGCAATACCGTTCGACAGCCAGGGCCTGGCGGCACAAAGTGGAATGGCAGCACCAAGAATCAGATAATTGCACGCCAAGCATTCCCGTACTCCTCACCTGCAAACTCCACAGCTTGATCCTCACCAGTTCGCCAAAGGTCAACGCGCTGAGCATCTGGAGCCGAAGAGGCTGAAATGTCTTTGTCGGTTAGGTTGTGCTTTCCAATCTGCGTGCTCTTCGTTGTTTGGATCTCTGAGCCCGACCACATTCGCTGCGATGAATTGAGACCACCCTTGGAAAGCATTCCGCATGTCCTTCTTCCGACATTTGCGGATAGACTCAGCTGTAGCCTGCCATTTTGCACCGTCAGGTACCTGATGCCGAGCATCATTACGACGGTATCCTTTGCTCCAGGCATCCTCTCCCATGATGTTCATAAGATCATTGCGTCTCGGCGGACTGGCGGGGAAGGGGGGGCCGGAGGAAACTTCTCCATACACAAGGACCTCCGCCGCCTCGCATATCGTCGTCGGTCGCAACTCTTCCGTTCAAGCCTCTTTCAAGGCATTCTGCTGCCTCGCACGGCACCAGCATTGTGACTTCGACTTGCAATGATGCCAGACCATGTTAGGGCATTGCTGCAACATAGCAAGAGGAAGAGTGTACACTTGAGGCAACAAGGCATGTGGCAACTTGTTGCTGGATCCACACAGTCTCATCTCGACGGAGACTTGGAATGATAGTCAGAACGACGAAGCAGGTGTCAGTAGTTTCGAAAATTCAACGGTACATGCCGCAGTCCTGTCATTCAGTCGCACATGCCACTTGACTTGTTGTCCGGGACTCCTTTGCAGTGATCTTGTCGGCGCTTGTGCTTTGCACCAATTGCTGGCGGGAAGGTGGATCTTCCTCGTAGCATCGGTCGCGTGTCGTCCCGCTTTGCTCGTTGAATTGGAGGGGATGGTTGCACCATGTTGCAGCTGCTCCGTCTGGTCAGCACTGATTGACGATCCCGGATGGGGAGAAATGTATCAGTGCATCATGTCACGTATTCCTCTTCAAATCATGTCTTAGATGAGAAGTCTCGATTTGTGCCGAGTGTGTTGTTAGAGGAAGCGGTCTTCTGCCTCCATGCACCTGAGTCGAGCCTGCCTTCACCAATGCAACACTTTTCGCCTGAGGATGCGACCGAGGATGCCGAGCCGTCAGGTAGCGACGATGAGGACGAGGCTGGAGAGTGCATCGCCTTTTGCAAAATGCTTGTGGTGTGCAGGGGTGTATACCAGGGTGCTCTTGAACCGCACGGCGCACAATTTGTTTAAGCTTTGTGCCATGTGGTGCTCACTTGCTCACGCAAAGGCCGAGCCCTTCGAAAGCAACAGCGAACTGCGCTGGAGTGGAATCTTGGACGTCAGTGCTGACGGACTGTAGCATCGCACCGCCATCACAGATACTCTCCCCTTCAAAGTCTCGGCAGCTGATAGCAGATTCCAGACTTGGCCCTGGTGAGCCTAGAGCTGAAGAAACGTCCGTGAGGCTGGCTGTCTACTGTCAGGGTTGTGTCCAGTCCAGATCGCGAGGAATGATTTTGCCAGCAGCTCCTGACAGCCTTCCAGTCCTCAAGCGCCTCCTGAGCCAGACCTTCACTGAAGACTCCGATCTAGGAAATGTACTGAAAAAGACGCGTGGCGCCTTCTTGTTGCTGGGCGAATTTATAGACGCTGCTTTGAACGATTACTGATCATACTTGTAGGGCGGGGCCCAGCAATGACAAGTTTTCGAGGTTGGAGCACAACACATCCACTGGACGAGATCTGTTTTGGTCAGACAACTGTGATGGTCGGGGGAAGAACTTGCTGGGCGCAATGCTCATGCAAAGACGGGCGGAGCTTCTCCGGGCCGAAGGCGCCGCCGACACATGGGCGGAGTGGCTGTGTGGACAGGTAGATCTTGGAGCAGGCGAAACATCGGAGAGTTGGCATAAGGTCGTGCAGCAAGCTCGCAATGCGATCATAGCAGCTCTTCGGAAAGCCAGCGCGCACGGCGGACTCTTTTTTGCAGTAAAACTTTGGCCGTACTTGCCACTCTACTAGCATTCGGAGATTCAGGGTTGCCTTGACATGTTTGCGCCTAGGGCCTAGGGCACCAGCCAGGACGTGGACAGCTTCCGACTGAAGAACAGGCTGCAGCCCAGTGGTTTTGGGGAGAAGCATTCCATGGCAAGTTCAACAACAAGGAGCTGTTTAAGCCCTACGACCCTGAGACGAATCTGGAGATCGAGAAAGCTTTCCAAGAGGGGGCACCTGGCGTAAGCATAAAGCTGGCAGCAACAAACAAGCAGTATCGCATCGACTTCTTGAAGCAGCTGCAGGACTGGTGTTGCGAGTCAGGATGTCCCTCTGGGTGTTGATGTTAATTGTCAGCTGAAGCAGGAGGAGTAGCAGAGGGGGATGTGTTGGGTGGTGATGACAGGGATGATGAACGGGGGGAGGTGAGTGGGCAGGATCAGGAGGAAGCAGAGCGGTCCCGCTGCGGCCGCATCCTTCGGACCCGCGATTCATTGTAGTATCTACAATACTTTGGCTTCAGTTCAACCTTCGAGCTGCTGGAAATGTCGAAAGCTCCGCGTCGTCCTCTGAATCCCGCCAGACAAATCGGTCAACGCTGTTGGGGTGTGTTCGCCTCAAAGCGCTCCACCAAAACCGCACTCCCGCCACAGTGCCGAAACTCTCAAGTGCCCATGCAAAGTCCGGACAGGGCCGCACCATTCGGCCTCTCGGGCTCCTCCATGTGATGCGGGTCCTGGAGGTCGTCTTGGTGGTTGTCTTGGTTGTGGTGGTGCGGTCATCGTGGTGGTCGTGGCCATGGTGGTCGTCGATGTCAGATGGTCGTCCTAGTATTGTCGGAGTGGACGTAGTTCGTGCTCTTTCAATTCTCGGAGACGCTTGGAGATGTACGCTGGCATGATATGCTGATGCTGAAGACGGAGGACATGTTGGAACGACTGATGGCCCTGATTCTGATGTGGTGATGACGACGACGTATGCTGTCGATAAGCAGCCGATGCAACACTGTCCAGGTGACATCATGCTGCATGACCATCACGAATCTCGTGTCACCAAGTTGTAGGTTGTACGTAGCTTCGCCTACCGCGAGACTCCGGGAATCGAGTCGAGTATGAAGTGAGCGCGATTCGGTTGATGCAGATCAACTGCAGCGACTCCTGGAAGCATGCTCGTCCCATACAGCGCCGAGAACTCGAGCGAAGTTCACCTGACGATGTGACTAGTACTGCATTGCTTACAGCACGATGTAGCACACACTGCATCCGCCTGCGTACAATTGAGGTGGCCTTGGACTTTCCAAAGTGCAAGCGCGCAGGCTGCGGTCGACGCTTGGCGGGCTCAGTTCTTGCTTGCTTTTGGAAATAGCAGCTCTGAACCCTGGACATCATTGGAATCGACAAGAAGTGAAGTTGAATTCACCCGAATACCCGACAGGACCTTCTTTCGATGGTCGGCAAGGCGAGTACTGTTCCAAAACGTGCAGAGAGATGGAGCTTTTGCTGCATTTGGGGCTAACAGGCCAGGTGGACAAGGATCGAACCGAGCACTCTGGGCTGACATCAGACTGCGCAGTCCAGAGCTTTCAGGACAATGCCTCGCGCAACAGCGTGCAGTGGCTCTGGGGTGAGTCATATGTTGGCGAGTTTAAAGGCCGGACCACCAAGCTTCCTGCCCATGGGCTGCACTGTGTCATGCACGTCCTTTCCGCAATGCACAGCTGAAAGGCCAGGGGCAGCCCTATGACAAGGAAAGCAACAAGAAAATTGAGCAGGCCTTCCAGGCCCCGCAAGTGTCGGGGTTCGAATCGGTTGTTCACGGCCAATGAAACTGCAGGTGACAAAGTGTTCATCTCCTTCAACTCGCCAGCCTAGTTTTGTGTGGTCGCTTCAGAACGGAATAGCACCATCCCGTACAGAGTGCCTATAGGTCAAGCTGCATCTGACAACATGGACAACGATGGGAAGCCTTATACAGGGCTAGTAAAAAGCGCTTTCGGGGTGGCGAGCAAAGTCGCGCTCACTGGGCTCATATCATAAGTACGAGCAACAGCCGCGTCTGATCGGGTTGGGAACTTCGGCCCTGAAGCAGGACGGCAAGAAGGAAGTTGAGATCGCGGTGCAATTGCAGGGCCGGCACACCAGGTACAGGATCAACTTTGAGCTGTCAACCCAGGTGGGCGTTCGAGGTAGATTTTCCGGCTCTGCCCACGAGAGACTTGAAGGTGAACTTGACGAGCCCTGGCAAATTGCCGCGCTCGGTTCGGCGCTGGGCCACAGACTCGCGGTCGGCAAGTGCCCGGGTCGAATTTCTGCCATGTCTAGTGCTGCTTTAGGTACTCACAGGCGCATCGTGGTTAAAATGCTGGCATGTGTCCGGACGGAAGCAAAGCTTGTCGTGTCCATCCATGTTTGTAGTCTATTTCATTGGGGCACTTGTCTAGCTACATGTTGCGTGCAGTTTTTTGCTTCTCTGTTTTATTAGTGGCCTTGTACAGTCCCTTCTTAGTAACAGTCAGGATTCACGTGGCCGAATGCCTGCAGACCTGTTTCTGGACCCACCAGGACTTTTGTTACTACTATACGAGTGAGGTTCTGGGGGCGCCACCAAGCCGCCTTCCAGGTGGGAGATTTCATTGCAGGATCTGCAAGATGCAGGGGTGCCAGAGGTGGATTGATTGCAGTATCTTGGGTAGAACGCACCAGAGGCTAGCCACCAAACGACGGTGCTTTGTCGACTGTCCTCATTTGAGATATGTTCGCGTGAATCTGAGCATGTACAGTTCATAGATGTTTATAGACAGGTGGCGAGCTACTGTAGCCGTGCTTCTTTCAGCAGCCAGCGACATATGTTTACCGGACAATGTAAAAACAGAGTCAGCCTCTCCCACAAACTGAGCCTTCGGTCTGCCCATAGACCATGGAGAGAATCATACTGCAGGATGCTCAGGAACGCGCAAGTCATTGGTCAGCTGTTTTGCAGATTGAAAGAAGAAATCTGGCAACTTGGTGTCAAAGTTAATAGTTAACAGCACGACTCTGTTTGCTCAGGAGCACCTTGGCATAACAGCGCATGCAAGTCTGCCTGATGCAGGACATCTCGGGGTGGGGCCTAGTCGGCCAGAATGCCGCAAGATGTTGGAGGACTGAGAGTGGTGCAAAGGCTGCTGCGCCATGACTCCGGCCGACACATCTCAGCTGGACTTTGGCATGCCTGAGATGGTTGGCCAATGTGGTGCCCGCATCTTGCGATGTGTGAAGAAAACGTAGAGATCTGTGTGATTTGATATGTGTCTAATGGGTCTAATGTATATAGTCTCATACGTGGCCTATGCCTATGTCAAACAGCTCAATAAAAAACCATGTGGCAACAAGTGGACAAGTCGGAATGATAATCAAACTCAAAATATCAAAAACGCGCAAAACTTCGAGAAAGGTAGGAAATGAATGCATGAACAGTGGAGGAAACATAAGTACATATAGTCACTCAATGGCTATAGGTAATGAAAACTCAGACAGAACAAAAAAGCTCTGTAACAGTATGAATGAGCTGAACTATAAGCATCGCAGGCATAAGAAACAGTAACAACCAAGAGAAACATGTGAACACCATGAATCATCTACGATGTTGCTGTAATGTGTACTGTGTTTTCCTAGGGCTCTAGCGGATTTCATGGTTCCTGCACATGTCCCTAGGTCTCGCCTTTTTTCTCCCAGATTGTCGACGATGAGCGTCCTGTAGAGTCTGTTGGTTTTCCTACATCTTTTTACGAGTTTTCACACTATCTATGATGCTTCTTAGTTGTATTTTGTTTTTCGAATCATCTACGATGTTGTTGTAATGTGTACTGTGTGTTTTCTAGGGTCCTAGTGAATGTCATGGTTCCTGCACGTTGTCCAACATGTCACCAAAATTGTCGACTATGAGAGTCCTGTATGGTTTGTTGGTTTTCCTACGTCTTTTACTAGTTGTCACATTGGCTGATATGTTGTTTAGTCGCATTTTGTTGCCGACCCAGGCTGTGTGTTGATACAAAACTTTTCGATGGACATCGTGCTCACATGTTTCCATTCCTCGATTTATCCTGTCAAGGCCGATCTCATCAGGTCTGGTTTTGTCTCTCTGCTGCACGACAGACCTTCCCTAGGTTGGTTGCGATGCCCATGTGCAGGTTGGCCAAATGCACGAAACGTTCATGCCTCTTGGGCGGTAGTGGCCTCGTGGCTTTCAGAGATCAGCAGATGACCATGCTGCGGGAACGGTCTCGAAATCTGGCCGGGCGCTCCGATGAGCTGCTAGCGGCCGCAGCCCCCCATGCTCGAAAAGTGTTGATCGCAGCTGGTCGACATGGTCCCAATCTAGGTCTGCTGGAATGGTGTCTCAGACAAATCGGATGGCATGATCATGATCTGGTCGAACATCTTCAGAATGGTTTTCCTCTTGTGGGTCACATCCCCGCCATGAGGAGGCGAGGCCCTCCTCTGTCCGGAAAAGCACGACGTTGTCTGTACATGAGCTGAAGGAATGGGGCCGTGCAGCATGGCACCAACAAATCCGTCGTCACTCCCAAACATCTTCGGATCTCGATGCGGAAATTTATCGTCAGACCATGGATGAAGGCTGGGACGCATGACAGGGCCAGTCAGGGCTGACTCAAAAGAACCAGGTGTTGTCACTCGGAGGTTTGGTGTGTCCCAACTTGATTCGAAGGGGGTGACAAAGATCCGTTGCACTGACGATTTCAAGCAGTCGCGGGTACATGATGCTTGCTCTGTCACCCGAAAGATCAGGATGGGTAGAATTTCCGGCTTGGAGTTCGTAGTGCGAGAGCTCGCTTCTACTGGCGAGCCCTTGGCCCTGTTCAAATCGGATTTCAAGGCTGCATATCGCTCGATCCCAATCCAGGCTTCTCACTTGGAACTCTCCCGAGTCATATTCCGTGACCTGGATGGTGTAGTCTGCTCTTCCACACAGCAATGCTGGCCATGCCATTTGGTGGGGTTCGGCCAGTTGTTTGTTGCTTGGGATCGGCTCGGAGCAGCCCTCGCAGCAATTCTGCGGGAGCTGCTCTTAATCCCTTGAAACTTGCTGGACGCCTCAGTTTCGCCTCATGGGCCATTTGGGGCCAGGTCGCGAGATGTCACTTCTCAGGCGTGCATCAACAAGTTAGGGAATGGTCCTGTCTTCTTCTGCCTAGAGCCATTCTGGATTTGAACTGGTGGTCTGACTACAATCACAAATTCTTTGTCCGAGTCGTTCCATTGGATTGTTCACATTTGGAGCCCGTTCTAATCTACACTGACGCGTCTGGGCGTGGTGGCCTAGGTCGGGTATGTGTCGTTTCATCGTCATCTAATTGGGTATCTGGCCAAGCCCCTTCCGGCACAGTTCAGAGATTGAAAAGGCGCAGGACCCAAGTCTGCATCTTCGAAACGTTGATGCTCATATGTGCTTCTCGCATTTTCGTTCGGCAGCCGTGTGGTCGTCGTATCGTCTTCTTTGTGGACAACATGTCGGCACCGGGAGCTTTACGGCGAGGATGCAGTTCTTCTTGGGACATGCACGCTTTGGTGGAAATGTTCTGGGAGCATGCGGTCGAACGTGGCTTCATTCCAAACTTTATAAATACATACCTTCAGAACTCAGCTCAGCTGACTGGCCTTCACGTCATCGCGCAGCAGCGCTTGGAGATCAGGTTCCTTGGCGAGTGCGCTTCGAGACTATTTTCGGAGCCTTAGACTTGGCCATGTCACGTCAGCCAGAGTCGTGAGGCTGCGTCAAAACAGGTTTCACTGCCAATAGAATCGCCTTTGATCTTTTGTGTCATGGCATGGCATGCTGTTCTGTCAAGCATATCTTGTTGGCCTTGCCGCGATGTCCAATCGTAGCATTAGCCGCTCTGTTCAAGGCCGTTACAGGATCTTGGCTACTTCCAAGTGTCTGTTTCTCGCCTAGTCTCATCTTTCATGGAGTCCGCTGGAGCTGGCATGCATCAATTCCGGCATGAGTGGGCCCCATCTTCTGAGATCACTAGCGCCCTGCTTGGAATTCAGGGAGTAGGACATGGATGTCGGGAGAAGGTCGAAACCTTGATACTTGGCCGGGCGGTTCTCCTAACTGAGTACCAGACCGAACCATCTCCAGGTTGGAGTTCGAGTTTCCAGGTGTACGAGAAACGCTGCTTCAATGCAGAGTGGACGCTCGGATACGGCATGGGACCTCAAACTCCCCTCACCGGTATCTCCCCAAGTCGGTCAATGAGTTGAGTTGGTGCATGGACACCCCATGCCTTGGTCTCAATTTGCGGCGCTGGGTCGCAAAGGATCCTGGCTAGAGGTCTTGTCTTTGCGGGGTCCGATCTCTGCGGCTGGTGCTGGGTAGCATTGGAAGCCTTCTTCCGAGAAGATCGGCTGATCGAGGCTGCATGTTCACGAGCGATGGGAGTCTTTTCATTCGAACAACGTTGTCTTTCGTCGGATTGCGAATATTTGTTTCCTCGTTTGGGCCCAATGGGCACAGCGGGTAGCAGTCCGGCTTGGGATGAAGCACCTTCCAAGCGATTGCGTTCTGCGCACCGCATGGTTTTCCTGAGTCACATGTCCGCCTTCAGCCCATAGACGTCGAAACATGGCGCTTTCCCGGAGCACTGTCACTTGAGGCAGCCGTTCGTACGATGTTGACGTCCATTAGGGGATCATGGAAAAGTGTCAGGTCTGGCATTTGGGCTTGGGGCCTCTTGACTGAAGGCTTGTTCAAATTCTCCGACCCATTTGATGTCACCGTGATGCTTGCAGCGTATAGTCAACAGTTTCGCAATGCCGATACTTTGAGGGAGTATGTTGGTCACTTGCGGCTGTTTCTGCGGATCCTGCATCGTGAGCCTTGTATCCCGTCCAGCGCCTGGCAACAGTTGCTTCGGGGAACTCGGATAGACAAGCGCCGCTCCAACCTTCCCAGACTGAGGCACAAGTGTGAGAGGTATGCAAGAAAGGCCCCTGATCGCCAACCTCCTGCTCGCAAGATGTGCGACATTGCACATCCTTTGTCCAGCATGTCTGATGCCATGCCCCTTCCAAAGGCGTGCCATCCCGGCCAAGACAGCCCAATCGCATCACAGCAAACTCGGAACTTTCGCTGAGCTTCAGCTGCAGAGAAAGGCCAAACGCTAGATGATAAATCTGTGCATTGCTCCCGGGCACGCCTTACTTGTGTGGCCAGAGAACATGCGCAACACAAACAATCGTCAAGATCAAAGGCCGAGATGTTTCGGTCACATTGCGCACTCGCAAAAACGCGCCAGAGGGCGCAGTTACAGTGAGGAGATGTTGTTGTGACCGGAAGACGTGAAGCCGTCGCGTTTGCATTAATGATTCGGATTCCGACAGGGACACTTGAACCTTTTGCTGCAAAACAGCCGCAGATGCGCTCAACAAGCTCGCAGTATCGGTTGTAGTTCAGTATTTTTTTGTTTCTCTCTCTATCTCTCTGTGTCTCCTCAAGTTCCCGTCCAGTCTTTGGTGGTCGTCTTTCTGTCTGCACTGTGCACTTGCTGTTCCTTTCTGGCTTTGGTTTGGCATGTGCCTCTTGGATATCAAAGAACCGGTGGAGTGGTTCCGCCTGCGGTTGTTCTTGATAAAAGCACTGCTTGACCAGAACGTGCACAGCAGAACAATAGGTGCAGACAGATCTCATATGGCAGTGGAGCTCAGATGTGGTTCAAATCAGCTTGTGGCGATTCTTTGCATCCATGTGAAGCCGTGCAGGACGAACAAGTTTTGTTTGTTTGCCTGCATTTACCCGTGTTCATGCCTTTCTCCTATTTTTGGAAGCTCGTTTTGCTTCCTCTTGTTCACCTGCTTTGGGATTCACGGTTTCTTTAAGCTTAGCATTATTAAGATACGCATAACCTTAGACTTGACTAGTAGAGTTATTTAACAGACATAACTTTCTTACCTTAAACAAATGATTTCGGGTAGGGCCGCTCATCCTCAGTACTTTCGTCGCACCGCACAAGCATGGATACCACACGCGCACACACACAATCATCAAACCGCGCTGAACGGTAGTATTCAAGCAGCAGTTGGCGATGGTTTTAGCAAGGTCTTGTTCGTAGAAGTCTATGCATGTGTAGACTACAGGAGCTACTGTCGCAGAGGTTGTTGCGAAGAGCGTCGGCACAAGAGCCGCAATGAACCTGTTACCGGCCATAACCTCGATGTCAATATCTTGTCTCCCGTTCTGTTCTTGTGCTTCGTTCCTCGCCTTCTCTTCTTTCAGAGACGGGAGGAAGGCTTGGAAAATCATCCAGACAAATCAAGAGTCTGAAGTGTTTGGATATTTGTGTTCTTTCAACCGGGAATGCAGAAACGACCTTGGTCTGCTGATTCCCTGACAAACATCGAAACATAGAGAGACAGAAGGAGCATCGTATACTGTATGGCTGTAGCCTTTTCCTCGGCAATATGCTCGTTCTTCGCTCCCCTTCCCGCAAAAAGTGCAGATGGGCTTGCAGCCAGGCGTCCCCGATGCCCGGGAGAGAGATGGAGAGAGAGAGAGAGAGAGAGAGAGAGAGAGAGAGAGAGAGAGCGAGGGAGGGAGGAAGGGAAAGAGAGCGAGAGAGAGAGAGAACAACACAGACAGATAGATGGATGGAGGGACAACTGGATGGATAGATGGAGAGACATAGACAGAGAGAGAGAGAGAGAGATATGTACATATATATATATATGTACATATATGTACAGATACAGAGACAGACGGATAGACCGAAAGACGGACAAACAGAAAGACGCAGATCGCAAGAAACGTAGATGGATGGCTAGACTCCTAGACAACAAAGCACATGCACAGAGCAGCTGCACCTCTGTCGTATCCACCAAATACAACTCTGCCATCTCTATCTTTGGAGTCTCGCCAGAAGTTGAGGGAAGAGCTCGGCTTCGCCGGTGAGATGTGGCACATGAACTGATTCCATTCCCTGCATCGTCGGCGGCGGTGGTAGTTTGCACGTCGGTCCAGCATCTGCCGGCTCAAAGACGCAGCGCTGCAGCCATGGCGAGGACCGGAGGCCAACCGAGACAGGTCGCGCGTCCGCTTAATCAGCCGGCCTCGTTTCACAAATCCTCTGCGGCCAAGCCATGTTGTCCTCTAGTTTTGTGTGATGCTTACAGTCGAGTGAAAATCCACCAGGCGACATGCAAAGCTCCGAACTGCAACACGTTCGAGCCTGAGAACCATCTGGGTCCTCGGTCACGTCCGCGAGCTTTCGGCAGAAGTGCAGGGATGAGCTGGAGTTGTACGAGCACTGCACGAGCAGCAGGTCACGCAGTCCTGTAGGAATGTTTACTGCCTTGGTCCACACAACGGAATTGCCCCGGGCTGTTTGAACTGGAGCGGCCGAGCTTTTTCCAGTCGAGGTCTGTTTCGGACAACGAGCCCTACTGCAAATCATGCAGACGCTCTCGGGCCGCAGTGGTCGCATGAACAGCGCCATAAAAAAAAGAAACAGGAAGCCAGAAAGAACTCATGAAATCGCCAAAACCGATGGCTTAAACAAACAGATCGAAGTGTAAGCACGAGTATGTAGTGCAAGCAAGTAAAGTATACCGTGAATGTATAGGTACATTCCCGTCTCCAGTGCCGTGTCATACCGATTTGGCCTGAGCTTCAAGAGGCACGGGATGGAGGACAAGAGGGAAGTAACATGAGCAGTCGTCCGCCTCGGCCCACACGCAGGTGAAGAGTAGCCTGCACTTGCACTTGGAGTTGAGGCTTAAGCTATGTGCCGCTTCCACTTTGCAAGCTCTCCTGCAGCCTGCATGGCTGCTGTTGCAGTGAAACACGAACGTCAGCTGCACAGAATTGCTTGAGATGCCCATTCAATTGGTGTAGATCGCGGCACAATGAAAGAGAGTACACTAGCCTCCGTATACTGTGCTGGTTCGGTGTCTGAATACATGGTGCGCCCCACCCTCCCCGCCCCTCCCTTCGAGTAGGTCTCCATGGTGGCTGCAGATCAAGCACCATACTCATACTACTTTGTCCGTACGCATATAATTAACAATGTCGGGTCAAACGCATGAGGAAGGCAATCACGAAGATTGATGATGAGTCGACAACAGTGTCGAGCATTTGTTGGTTAGAGTGTGCATCCGGCACTGAAATAGCGGCCCTTCCTAAGTTTCAAAGTAATTTTAGCGCTACGCCGCCAGCCTCGACTTGCCGGAGATCAGCACTGTGACAGAACTCATCGACTTGCTTCTGCAATGCGAAAGAACAGAGCGAAAGCAGAAGGTGGGAGGGAGGTGGGACGGGAGGCGAGATGCGTGGGGGGGCTTGTTTGGCCACGTAAAAGCGGGGGGGGGGGGGGGGGGTGGGGGCTGAGGGGCGGAGGGTGGGGAGCTGACCCCCAATACGCCTGGGCCTGTAACCTCGGCGAATCACTCTCGAGATTCAGTCAGGTAGGAGCGAGAACGTCACGAGCAACAGCGCCTATGGCTCTGGTATTGCCCAGGCCTCAGCCCGAGACGTGGGCAGTCTACGCGCTTGACGATGAAATTTAAAGGCACGCACTCTGCTATCGACTTCTCGCATTCTCGCCATGAAAAAGCTGTTCTCTTTCGGCATCGTCTTCCACTCCGTGTCTTTCTTTGGGCATGGGAGTCTCTCCCTCCCTCTCCCTCCTGCTTGC
>CAJNDT010001052.1:77500-82500 GCA_905221615.1 Symbiodinium sp. CCMP2592
TGATTGAATGCGTTCACAGCCCCAGTTGAGCACAGACAGTTGGAGCAACGAAAAGGTGCATTTTACTATCCGCAGAAGGAGACGGAGTGGGACGAGGCAGGCTGTTCGTTGTGTGTCGAAAGCTTTTCGGCCAAACTCGAAAATTCCGGGGACGGACCAGCCCGAGATTCCAAATTGCGTCGGCTCAAGTTCTATTGGCAAAGACGTCGATGGTTTATGTTGATGTCGTTTTTCTTGGACGGTGGCTGATCGGAACGGGTGTTTTTTTGGTACTGTAACGGCCCATCCGGGCCCAAACAGCAAAAAACTAAAGCGCACTCACAGCAAACAACAGCACCCACAGCGTGCCCCAGCACCCACAGCGTGTGTTTCTTGCTGTTGGTGTGGGGGGGGATCGTTGATGTTTTGCCGTTGGTGTGCGAGGGTTTTTTTGTCGCTGTTGGTGTGGGGGGTGCTTAGTAAAAGAAGCAACCCCCTGCAGCAACAGCAACAAAAAGCCTTCACCCACCAGAAAGAAAACAGCGAAAATCAGCACACCTCTGCGTTAACAACACAAAAGCACCCCCGCACACCAACAGCTAGAAGCACTAACTGCAAAACAAAAAGCACATAAATGATCGAAGGGGTGGTGCGAGAGGGTGGCAGGGCTAAGCTCAATTTGTCGTGGCGGGTTGCACCAGTGTCGATAGTTCATGCCTGCGGGATGCGCGGGGCTGCGCTGACCAGATGAGAGGCTTGTGGCTGCAGCTTCCTCGGCAACTTTTACCCCGCGGACATTTGCATCAACGTCGATGACACGAGACTCACGTTCAGACGCTCGATGCGGAGATGATGGGAGGCTTCCTACATGTTCAAGCAGCATATGTGCTTCCGACCGGCGATCATGCTCCGTGCTACAGACATGGCAGATTAGCACTGCATGAACCAGAGCGAGCGAGAGAGAGAGAGAGAGAGAGAGAGAGAGAGAGCGAGAAAGTCCCAAGGCGAAATGGCCGGAAGTGAAGTGTAAGCTTCACGTGTACTGTGGCCCTGCGTAGGCAGATGCTTAGGCAGATGACATCGCCAATCGTTGATTCCTCCTGGCGTTGTTGCCGACTAGCAACGCCTGTGCCCTATTTTTTGAGACCTTCTTGGCCATGACTTTCCACTCCGCCTGCCATACTCGTTGATAATTCAAACATGCACCTTCTTATGGGGATGCCAATTCATCCGGTGTTTCGTTTTGTGTCCCTCATTATTCATGAATCTAGTGAAACTCCTGGCTGTTAAGCCGGGGAAAATTTTACCAGGAAGTCTTTCCTTGCCGTACCGTTTGTAAACACTCCTGACATAGTCGACTTGTAGAGTCAGGGGCAGAGTTGTAAATGCAGGTAGCAGTGCTCCGTGGCCGCTCCCTGCCGTGGAACACTGGAGGAGAGGAAAAAACTTTTACCTGAGAGTTTACATCCCGCCTCACTCTTCCTCGTGACCATTTAGCTTTAGCGCAAAGGGGGGATTACACTCGTTCTTCACCCCCCGAGACCCGCACAACAGTCATGCGGGTGGGCTTTGAAGCCCGGTAGTCTTGACCGACCCCTATGCCCGGGAGAGAGAGCCAGAGAGAGGGATATACCGGAGCAAGCCAGCGCCTCGTTCAAACAGGGGAGAGTTTTCACAGCAAGAAGCAGAGACCAGTGCGCGCCCGCGCGCGAGAGGGGATGCCGTCTCCTCTTTGGCTGAGTGCAAGCAAGCAAGAGAGAGAGAGAGAGAGAGCGAGTGAGAGTGAGTGAGTGAGCTCTACTCAGTGAACGTTCAGGTGACTCAACATCCTACACCTTCACTCCCTTCTACAAATTAAAGCCCGTAACAACTGGTGGGCCTTAGCGCCCGGGGCCCTGACTCGCTCCTTAAAAGCGAGAGAGAGAGAGAGAGCGGGAGAAAGACAGAGAGTGAGAGAAAGACGCCTGGCAAGCAAGAGAGAGAAAGAAAGGGATTGAGAGGCACTGTGCCATCTGCGCCGTGGGCAGTTGCAAAGTTTCCGTGTCGGCTGAGGAAGTGCCGAAGCTGCTTTCCAGGCCTTGAAGTTTCCTTGGTGCGCCCGGGCGTTCTCGAAAATGGACTCCTGGCCTTGACAAGTTGACGGGTGACAGCGTGTCAGTCTTGATTTGTGGTGAGAGCTATATTACAACAGTTTGCATGCCGAACGGATGCTAACTTTTGGCGGATGCTGCAGTGGCATGCCGCAATGTGCCATTGAATGTCCGCTGGGGCCACTGACGGCTGAGCAGTAATTCCACAGGGTATTTTTGTGCATGCTTTCAGGATGGATTGGATGCATTCACATTGAAGAGAGCCGCGTAGCAGCAGTCGGTGCCAATTGGAAAGTCTGCAAGATGGTGGACATTGCACGTTCAGTCGGTATGTGGCTCGTGAAGAGATGCTTTCGAAATTATCGATCATCTCCATGTAGCGAGCGGTGATGTTGGTCATTTCAGCTTTGGTTCGCAAGGAACCTTGCCCTTGCCTGCTCATTGTCAGGCATTGGAAGATGACCACGCCCCAGACAAGACCTTCAGCGGACACGGGAGCACCTCGAAAGACACGCATTGCATCAAATAGCGTTGCAAACAGCAGGAGTGGAGGAAACGACGATTGCAGACTTGTGTTGGAGGGCACTTGTTCTTTCTCAGTGATTTGGGTTTTCTAGCTTTTTGTAGCTGCAGCTCATGGCCTGCATAGCGTCTGTTAGCTTCAGACGCGCACTTTGATGGCGTGACGAATGTTGGTCCTTGCTTTCCGCTCGCTAGCAAGCCGCACCTCCCACACCTGATACCGACTGGCTGAGGCAACTGGCAGGCGATGGAGGTAGTGCTGAAGGCGAAATTCAGATCGAATGACAAGCTGGCGAATGCACTGTGCGATACAGGACCGAATCTGCTTGGCAGTCTGTCCATGAGTCCCGGAACTCACGGCCAGGCGTTTCCACGTTTGATAAAGAAGCCTGTGGCGCAAACATGCGGCCACAAGCGAAGATTTCGGTACACATGAACCAGTTTCATTCAGAGTTTGTCCTCAGATTCATCAAGATATGAGTGAAAGAGGCATTTGCCAAACACTTACAGCACAGCTCTTCACCCTTCTCGTCTCGCCCTGCTTTCAGGGTTGCACATCGATGCCATTCAATGCCTGCTTCCTGTTCGCTGGAGTATTCCAGAGACTATGTTTGGTCCAGACACCTTACGATAGCAAATGCGGTGACTGCCTGAAATCGCAGGAGTCTAATTGTAGAACGGACATTGCCCTGTTGGCGGGATAGGACTTCTCCTGTCCTCAGCCAGTGGGTGCCATGCAGTGGGGTTCTACCGATTATGTACGTCGCAGCTGGGCAAGTCTCATCAGCGGAGACTCGTAGATGTGGCTCAGGCTGCCAAAGGCAATGTGACTGAACGTGATTGAGAAGCGGGAAGTTAGGAAGTAAGCAGTCCTTGATTAGCAGCCTCGCGCGCTGATGAATGATCCAGGAAATTCCTTCCTCTTGGAGCACAGCTCTGCTGTAAATCGAGAGAGGCATCCTGGCTGCACTTGGCTTTGCTGAGAGAGTGGCGTTTTGCTTTCGCAGAGGTTCTGGTCCGACAACGGTGATGGCTCTGGTATGAACCTTGACAAGCTCTAGGACCGTCAATCGCCACATGTGTTGCTGCTCCGCGCTCCTTGCACTCCGCCTGCCGTTGGCAAGCAAGCCCGGCACTACTTGGTACTGAGGAACGCTCTGGGCCTGCGGCTGATGCTCATTAGAGGTGAACTTCGGAAACTTCGAGGACCTTGCTGTCCACAGCTTACCTCCTCCTGTAATGGATTTGCTGGGTGGTGCAGTTTGCCTTCCTGCCACATGCAACGCGATCTTCCGCTGCTGAGACTCTGATCCTCATGCAGGACAGCAGGATGCCTGCTCGGACTGGCTGCGCAAGATTTTCGGCGACTTCAATACTGATACCCCTCGGCCGATTGGAAATGCCTGGCGTGCTGCAGTGCAAAATGCTGCCGAAGCACGGCTCAAACTCCATCTCCTTGCGTTCCGCAACATTTTTGCTGTCGCATATAGCTGAAGTTGCTGCGAGCCAGCCGAAGATACTTGAGTGGCGAGGAACGCCTCTTTAAACTGATTGCCGGAATGTCGTACGAACTGTTTCGAGCTCTGTGCTTCATGCTGCAAGGACAGAATCCTGGAGATTTATCCTCTGGAGCAACCATCTGAAAGACATAGCTCGAGAAGATCTCCTGAAAGGAGCAGGCGTCCTGGGCTTGCCGAACCTCTGCAGCCTAACTTCAGCTCGATGTGCAGACTAATGAATGAACAGCTTATAGAATGTCGATTCTTCTGGGCAGGCCTCTGACATGCTGGCGTGAGCCACACAAGGATTGTTGGCTGCAGATTGCTGTGATTGTCACAGCATTGTCTCAGCCCCCAGCGCTCACAGATGCTCCGGTTCTTGACAGGGCAAGATGCCCAGGAAAGACCAAAGTCGACGGGACATAGACTCGCTCCATCGCTGCAGGAGTTTCCCGCCCTGCCTCCGCCGAAGTTGCCAGCGTGCAAGGCAGCCTTGCACGAGCGGCATGAAGATGACATTGTGTCCCACTTGAGTTGATGGAAGCAGGACGAAATCTTCCGACAAGCTGTAAAACAGTCTTGTCCCGAGAAACGGCAAAGAAAGAGAGAGAGAGAGAGAACCAGAGTAGCCGTTTTGGCTCGAGTACGCATTTTTTGCTCAAGCCGCGACTGCTCGAGGCTGAGCCGCCCTTATTCCGTCACAGCCGGGCAGGGGATCTTCTCCCTACCGTCTTTCTTGCTATTGAGAGCAACCCCTGGGGCCTCTCTCTCACCTCCCGGCTTTCAGCGTGCCCTCCGACATCGGCCATTGACTACAATTTCCTGGTTGGGTCCGAGACCGCGACATAGTTGGGGACTGCGAGCACAGCATCGGCGGTCTATACGGCTGCACTACCACGGGACGTTGACA
>CAJNDT010001052.1:87500-92516 GCA_905221615.1 Symbiodinium sp. CCMP2592
CATAGCAGGGCAAATGATTTTCCAGAGAGCGCTTCGCCAGGGCAGCTGACACAATTGTAGCGCCGGGTTTTGGGGGACTTCCCCCTTGCCCCCAATATCCCAAACGCCCTGCAGGCAAGCAAGAGAGAGAGAGAGAGAGAGAGAGGGAGAGAGAGAGAGAGAGAGACAGAGAGAAATGCAGGTCGGCGGGAATTTTGTCTCTACTCTTATTGCAGACAGGGGACGATCTTTACATTTGCGTGCACGCAGACATGTTTTTCTGATACTTGCCAGCTTCGTCACACGACGGTGGGTTTCCTTATCAGGCCTGTAAGAACCAGAAGATATGTTGACGTCGACTTAGCATCATACACGCACATAATTAACGTTTTCGTCTGTAGTCACACGGGACCTCTACAGAATCCTTTCCTGGGAACCCCCACCCTGAATGACCTTGTCCCGGAACCAGCCCAGAAGCTCGAACAGCGGACGTGGAACTCGAACGCGGAACCCACACCCACAACCAGGAACCCGGAACCGAAATGCAGACCCGGACCGAGCCCAAATACCGCCTATCCGCGCACGAAAAACGATGATCCTTGGCATGCACTGTCAAGAGAGGTCTGACGGGTTCTGACGGTGCCAGGATCATCCGAGAAACACCAAAAGCCATTCCAGAATCAGACACAACAGGCAACAGGCGGAACATCTATTTGTATCTCTATATTTACCTCTCTCTCTCTATCTCCATCTCTATCTCCATCTCCATCTCTATCTCTCTCTTTCTTTCTACAGGATCGACTAACTCGCGACCGGTTGTGTTTTACATGGAGCCGTTGTGCGGTACAACCCTCGAACTTTAGTTGCTACTTGTAGCTTGAGCATTACTTCGGGACAATAGTGTAATACAGTGAAGCTGTCAACAACTGTCCTGCCAGTATGCCACGGACTCGTTCTACAGAGGAAGTCGAAAGAGTCCGAGCTTGAGCGATGATTGCGCCAATTTTCGAAGGAAGCAAGCGGCACCCAGTACCTCGTCCCAAGCCGTGGGGAGAGGGAACCGGCAGTGAGAGACTGAGAATCAAGCCTTCAGTAAGCGAGCGCGCAAAAGACAGAGGGCGGGGAGGCAGAGCGGCAGAGAATATCGGCACCAGCATTGGGCAGCGTGCGGACGGAAACTAAACGTACACATTCGGGTCAGTTCTTTCCTGCGGCTCCCTGGCAGATGCCGCCAACACCCGCGAAGATGGACCCGCCATCACAGGCAGGTTACGGCACGAGCATGGATGTCCAGGGATCTGCCCCATACGGCAGATGTTCTCGTGATCCGACTTTGCGCATTCCAGGGTATGTATTATAGCATACGAAGGTTGTCACTGCTGTAGGATGACTACCTCCCGCGATCAGACCTCGGCGTGTATGCTGTGTTTGGTAGAGTTTGTATTGCCGCGTGAGGTGCGTACTGACAGTTCGAATGGAACCGACGTGATCTCAAAATTTTACAAACGCGAGAATCGCATTTTTGGATTCCTTGAGTCCCGGTTCAAACGTTCTGACGCTGCGAAGCTTCACACGAATGATAGCCGTGGCAAGACGTGATTCTGCCACTGCTTGATTCATTGTGCTGCTTTTTGGCCACCTGCCTAGTGCACTAAGGACTGGTTGATCTCCGTGGGAATAACAGAATGTTGGTTCGACTGGTTTTGCTGTCGTTGTTGTTTTCTTGAATCGCCAGTAGGAAATGCACAGTGTTGCCCTACCAGTACCAGCCGCAACTATTCTATGGGTCTACCTACGTTCCTTTTTGTTCGTTTGTCTGTCCACCTGTCCTTCTCTCTCTCTCTCTCTCTCTCTCTCTTTCTCTCTCTCTCTCTCTCTCTCTCTCTCTCTCTCTCTCTCTCTCTCTCTCTCTCTCTCTCTCTCTCTCTCTCTCTCTCTCTCTCTCTCTCTCCTTCTATGTCCGTCTATCGATTGATATGTTTATCTTTCTATCTACCTACCTATCTATCTCTATCCGTGCAGATTTATCTATCTCTTTATCTTTCGATCTAAGTATCTTTTGATTTGTCTGTCCATCTGCCTATCTAATCCCTATGTCTATCTCTGTTTGTCTCTATCGATGGATCTGTCCGTCTATCTCTGTATCTGTGTCTAGGAGTTTAGCTAGCTACCGAACCTCAGCTCTATTCTGATCTAATCCAATCTAGTCGAATCAACCCATCTCTGTATTTCCATCTCTGTATCTATGTATGCTTCTATCTAGTTACCTATCCACCTATGTATCTATCTATCGATCTATCTATCTGTCTGTCTCCTTAACTCTATCTCGACCCCTATCTTTATGTCTATCTGTCTGCTCTGATCTCTAGCCTATCCCGTCTCTATCTACTCACCTACCTATTTCTGTATCTATCAACTCACCTACCTAGCCTGCTATCTATCTATCTATCTATCCCTCAATCTAACTGTTTCTCTCTCTCGCTCTCTCTCTATCGCCCTGTGCCTCTTCTTCCTCCCTCCCTGCTTGCGGTGCTTCTCAGTTACTTGTTTTATGGTTTGTGTGGTAGATCTTGTCCTTGCAAGCTCGGTTTTTCCTATCATCCTGTTCTGCATACAAGGGTTTCGGTCGCGATCCCATGAAAGCATCACATACATGCAAACATTGCGGAGTGTCCCGGCATTTTTACAAATCACCAGCGAATGCGTGCTCGTTGAAGGGCTTCTGATGAGGCAGGGAGTAACGAGTAACCCCGTCAAGCCCTGACGATTTCTGGCTGTGAAAGCCTTGGAAAGCAAAATGAGTAGACAATTGACATTCCAGAATTCTCGGCTGATATCGCAAAGCAACGAAAACAGCTGACCACAGCACTTTTCGTTCCCACCTTTCTCACCAGAGCTGAAATTTCCATACATGCTACACACGTGGTACTCCGTGTGCATACATGTCGCTACCAGGGCCCGGAGCTATCCGAAGCCAGTTTTTCACGCAGGGTCGTTGAGTCGTTCCTCAGCAAGTTAAAGTCCTGTCCTAAAACATGGCTTGCACAGACACTGTCGCCGACAGACGGTTTGTCAGCTCTATGGTTCTTAAAGCCGGACTGAGAAGTCAAGGGGTTTAGATTTGGTTTTCTAGACTTACATTGTCAGTTGAGACTCCCAGCAGTCTGTCTTGCTGATTGCGTGTTTTACAGCTATTGAAAGCTGGCTGCTCGCTGGCACGAATGTGCGATTGTCGTCGGGGAGGGGAGGGGGGAGGGGACGAGGAAGGGAGGGAGGAGTGAGGGAGCTCTTTCTGTTTTTGATGCTGGGGCTTATATGATGTATTTTGTGCCAGTTGCAGGTCTGCGAGGAGTGCAAGCGAAGTTTTTCAAGCCACGCAGACCTCAATGCGCATCTATTGGCAACGGCCTTACCATCATTCATTGACGGGTTCCGCAGCGGTGAAGCAGAGGCAGCAGGGTTTCCGACTCGCATGCGCCTTTCTTGCATCTCGAGGCGACTGGGCACCTTCATACCACGAAAGTCCGCATGGCCGGTGGAATGTGCAGCAAGTGCGAGCAGCTTTGCTTCACTAGCGCGGAGGTTCAAAAGCACATGAAGGCGGGCCCATCTCTTGGATTCGGTACAGGTGGTCTTGCGTCATGCGGGGCTGAATTCAGGAGTCCGGCCACACCTGCTTTGAACCACTCAAGCCACCATCTTCTGAGCCAGCACCTTGGCAGAGTTAGTTGCATTATGATAACCTTACACTTCTGCCATCATATACAGTTCTCGTTAGGAAGTCAGGATACATCCGGCCAGTTTAAACGAAGCCTTTCCGCACGAGTGGTGCTTGTTTACTGCCATGTGAAATTAAGGTTGCAAAGGACGCTGCAGCGCTTCGGCTGCAATTATGGATAGCTGAGTGTAGTGCAAGGAGAGACGCGGCCCACTGCAGTGATGTCAAAAGCCTGCAGTTTCGACACCAAGGTAGACTGTATGCCCGAGAGCCCGGACACTCCACACGGATTTGCGGATGCTGAGAGTGCTAGATTGCTCGACTGTCACTTCCCTTGTTGCTATTGAGAACTGTGCTGACTGCTTGGCGGGGTTGTAAAGCATGAAGGCAAGATTTGCTTTCATGGCTGGCAACCGGTGTGGCACCTCACAAGAGTTGCCTCTTTTCGCCAACGACGAGATGATGTTCCAAGGATGACAAATGACTGTCTGGGAGTCTGGGGTTTCGCCGTCCCAAATACAGACGCAAATCTGTCACTCCACATTCGGGAAGCTCATGGAAGCATCTCCGGAGCCTCACTCCAACAGGTTACATGCATTCCCCAGTGAGTGCAGATGTAAATGCAGTTTGATTGATACATATGTTCGAGCGCCACCATTATTGGCAATCCAAAGTTCATGACCAAGACCGGCCTCTCAAAGTGTATTGAGATTGCTCTGTCATCGGACCCGGGACCCCGAATTGTGAGACTATTGCCACACATGTTCTTTTTAACAGGGAGGCGAGTTACAGTTAGCCGAAAACATATCCTATCGTGTTGGCGAAGAGATTCGAATCTTCGGCTCTGTCGCATCAGACGGCGAATTTGCCACAAGCAGTGCACAATGTTCCTTGCCCGTCTCCTTTTCGGTAAACCAGGCGCATTCTCGGGCAGTGCTGCGAAACCCTGTGCCTGAAGTCACAGGCCTTGCATTCCTGAGTCTTTCGCCACTAGATCAGCATCATATGCTGGTCGCTTGCATACGCGAGGGAGACAGACTTAGTCCAGGTCGGCTTTGTCTAGACTTTAGCAGCGACAAAGCCGAGCCGCGTCGAGCGCAAAACGGGACATTTGTGACAGAAGAGGGGATTCGTTCTGCGGCGCATGTTGGCAGTATATGTCGGTGCTTACAGAGGCCGGCTACCAGCTACGACAGGTATAAGTTGATCCAGCTCATCGTTTGCCGAAGCTATTCAAAACGATGGCGGCGGCTGGCATCCTCAAATGCAACATTGAAGTAACAGGTATTCGATGATTCGGCGATGACTGGCAGCACCGA